>PVJS01035034.1:0-21236 GCA_004027185.1 Glis glis | reverse complement strand
TCCTCCTCCTCCTCCTCCTCCTCCTCCTCTTCTTCTTCTTCTTTTTCTTTTCTTCTTTGGTACTGGAGATTGAACCCAGGGGCATTCTGCCTCTGAGCTACACCCCAGCCCTATTTTATTTTGAAACAGGTTCTTGTTAGGTTGTTGAGAGTCTCACTAAAAATTGCTGAGGCTGTCCTCGCACTTGCTATCCTCCTGTCTTAGCCTCCCAAGTACTGGCATTACAAGTGAAACGCCACTACGCCTAGCCTTTCCCTTTCTTTAAAAACATTTTTTTATTGCTGCCTTGTAATTATACATGATATTGAGATTTTTAGTGGCATATTCAGATATGCACTTAACATTATTTGGTCTAAATCTAAGGTTTTTGTTTGTGTTGTTGTTGGTACTGGGGATGGAGCCCAGGGCCTCACACATGCTAGGCAAGCACTCTACCACTGAGCACATCCCCAGCCCTTACTTTGAAAGGTGCTTTGATGAAATGTTTTGTTTTTTGTTTTTAAATAGGCCAGAAATGCTAGTGGGGGCTTCTCTCTATTTAACATCAGCTCCTGTGTTTCAGTGAGAATAGGAGGGTCTCAGGAGGACAGAAGCCAAATAGTCACTTAGGCCACAGTGGACAAGGTCGCCAGAATGTTCCTTAGAATGTTATGGATGAAGCCGGGTGTGGTGACGCACGTTGTAATCCCAGTACTTGGGAGGCTGAGACAGGAGGATTGCAGGTTCAAGGCCAGCCTTAGCTACTTAGTGAAGCCCTCTGCAACTTAGTGAGACCCTGTTTCAAAACAAAGAATAAAATAGGGCGGCCAGGGGTGTAGCTCAGAGGTAGAATGCCCCTGGGCTCAATCCCCAATACCGCCAAAAAAAAAAAAAAAGAATATTATGGATGGAATGATCCCTGCACCAAGATAGATGGGCAGTCTGCTAATATTCTCCTTGATTCGTATATCCAAAAAAGCTCTGTAGTCGTGGCGCACGCTTGTAATCCCAGCACTTGGGAGTCTGAGACAGGAGGATCGCAGGTTCTAGGCCAGACTCAGCAACTTAGTTAGACCCTGTTTCAAAATAAAAATAAAATAAGGCTGAAGTGTAGCCAGAGGTAGAGCAGTCCTGGGTTTAATCTCTAGACATACACATACACACACACACACACACACACACACACACACTCACACACAGTGCAGACTGTGAACCTTCCTCTTATTTCTTCTTAAATGACACTGACCCTTTACTGGGTATTTGCAAATCATGGTAAATAATTATACCACGGCTCTTAGGGGCTGCTGGGCATTGGCTCACAGCCAGTTGTGTGACCCTTGTCCCCACTGTGGTATACCAGTCAGAGTGAAATCTCATGGGTATCCGCTGAAAACTGGAGCTGGACCTGCATATGACTGATGTCAGGTCCAGCTGGACCCTGTATCACTCCCACGTTATTTCCCTAGATCATGAAGAACTCATTGAAGTAGATGTTCTTTACATCAGGCAGATGTCCCACACTGGCTATTTTGACTTGAAGGGCCACGTAGATAGTAAATCAAATGTAAAATAGCAATGAAAACTGTGTGCTGGGGACTCGAGTGAGGTGCTGATCGCTTGACCTTGTCTGCCTGGTGTGTGCAACGTGGGGATGGGGTTTTGGAGATAAACTGAAGAGATTACAAGCTTCTGCAGGTGTTGCCTTCAATTCTGGTTGCTGCTACTGGTGGTGTCTCTGTTCAGGATAATGTGGTTCTTTTTTTTTTTTTTGCGGTACCGGGGATTGAACCCAGGGGCGTTCTACCTCTGCGCTACACCCCCGGCCCTATTTTTTATACTTTATTTTGAAACCGGGTCTCACGAAGTTGCAGAGGGCCTCACTAAGGAGAGAGAGAGAGAGAGAGAGAGAGAGAGAGAGAGAGACAGACAGACAGACAGACAGACAGGGAGAGAGAGAGCGAAAGAGCTGAGGCTGGCCGTGAACCCGGATCCTCAGGTCTCCGCCTCCCAAAGTACTGGGATTACAAGCGTGCGCCACCATGCCTGGCGATAATGTGGTTCTTGATGCCTGCTATGTAGTTATCAAGCTATCCAGTACTTCTGGATTCCAAAAATCCTGCAACACCAGAAAGAGCTTGATTCCTTCTAGTTGCTTCAAGCTCCCATCAACCCTGGCTCTATGGCACAGTTCAGTCCTTGGGCATCTTAATCATCTCACTGTCCTTCAACATCTTCTGGTCCACACATCTATTATGCCATCTGGGCATCCTGAAGGGGATAGGACCGTCCTTCCCTGTTGCAGGGTGAGCCATGATGCCCATCACACGAGTACTGCCACTCTCTGTCATTTCTGGAGCCCTGTGATCAGCAGACATTAGACTAGCTACTTCAAAGTGAAGCCCAAGTGAACGTACTTTAAGTCGGACGTACAACACGTGGTAGGTCTTCTTGGATTTGTGATAAAATGTGTACCAGCACTGCGTGTGTGTCTTGCCACTGTTTGTCCGTGATCCAAAGACCTGACAACTGTGAGCAGAGCCTAGAAGAAGGGAGGCCATGTACCTAGGCTATGATGCAGTACAAGCAGCTCTGCCTCTTGGTCCTTCTCCCAGTGGACATCTGAGTATTAGATGCTGAAATGGAACCTACAGTAAACTCATAACAGCAAGGACCCACGAGATTTGGAGTAAGTTATGTTTTCTTCAGCAAGTAATTTCTTTTTTTGTGGTACCGGGGATTGAACACAGGGGCATTCTACCTCCGCGCTATGCCCCCGGCCCTATTTTATATTTTGAAACCGGGTCTCACGAAGTTGCGGAGGGCCTCACTACGTACAGAGAGAGAGAGAGAGAGAGAGAGAGAGAGAGGGAGAGCGAGAGAGAGAGAGAGAGAGAGAGAGAGCTGAGGCTGGCCGCGAACCTGGATCCTCCGGTCTCTGCCTCCCAAAGTACTGGGATTACAAGCGTGCGCCACCAAGCCCGGCTGCAAGTAATTTTTTTATACTTTTATTGGTGCATTGTAATTATACATCATAGTGAAATTCAGAGTGATGCATAAATACATGCACACATCACTTGGCATATTTTCCTCCATATCCCACCTGGCTCCCCTGCAAGTAATCTTTCCTTTGGGAAATGGCTTTAGGTCAGCTGTCGGGTCCTGACAGAGACTGGACACCTGAGCACAGCACAGCGGGTCACCTCGAGGTCTAGGCCGCTCTTCATGACTTGATCTCACCATCAGTTAGAGGTATCTGGACGCACTCCATCAGCACATGGAGGCATATGTGCAGGGAAGGGTCTGAGCAGGCCCTGAAGACACAAGTAAGGAGCCTTGGCAGGTGCCTATGCTCATCACTGCCTGCTCCTGCAATACGGCGACCGCTTCCTCAGTCCACACCTGTGACACTGCGGGGGTAGGGGGATGTCTCCTAGGACCAGCTGACTGAGGGAGGCATAATTTACATCTTTAAAAAAATGCAGAGGCTGGCCTCGAACCTGTGATCCTCCTATCTCAACCTCTCATGTACTGGGTTACAGATGTTCACCACCTCACCCAGCTACATCTATTTTTTAGATGATTTTGCCCAATGTGCTGGCACCAGGTAGAAGAAGACTGCTGTGACATTGCGGCCCCGCTAAGTCACGGCTTCTAATAACAGTGAGAAAGGAAAATGCTGATGCCCTCTGTGGGGCAGAATGTTGAACAACACATCCATCCAATTTGTTCGGTTTGTTTGTTTTGGTACTGAGGATTGAACCGAGGGGCATTCTACTTCTGAGCTACACCCCAGCCCTTTTTATTTATTTTTTATTTTGAAACATGGTCTCACTAAGTTGTTTAGAGTCTTGCTAAATTGCCAAGTCTGGCCTTAAACCTGTGATCTTCCTGCCTCAGTCTCCCAAGTACTTTAATTACAAGCATGCACGGCCACACCTGGCTCTTCTTCTTCTTTTTTTTTTTTTTTGCGGTACCAGGAATTGAACCCAGGGGTGTTCTACCTCCGAGCTACACCCCCGGCCCTATTTTTTATCCTTTATTTTGAAACCGGGTCTCGTGAAGTTGTGGAGGGCCTCACTAAGTAGCTGAGGCTGGCCACGAACCCAGATCCTCCGGTCTCCGCCTCCCAAGTACTGGGATTACAAGCGTGCGCCACCACGCCCGGCCTGCTCTTCTTCTTTTTAAAATATTAGCATAGTTTCTTTTTTATTTTTATACTTTTATTGGTGCATTGTAATTATACATCACAGTGAGATTCAAAGCGATACATTCACGTATGCACACGGCACTTGCTGGGTTTCCCACCCCACTCCCACTCTCTGTATATGTTAGTGATATTAGTAGTGACACCCCCATATATGGACATAGCATTATCTGAATTCCCTTCCTCAAGCCTTGTTTGGCTCTGCCACTTCTGATCACTGGGGTCACCAGCAGGAGAAACCAGCCCTGAGCTTCCAAACTGGGGGAAGGGAGACAGCTAGCTGGAAATACACCGGGCCCTAAAGTTGGGCAAGGCCATGCCTGCTGCACTGAAATCTCAAGTAGGCCCAAGGATGCAAGAAATGAAAACACAGGTGTCTTTTACTGTGCTGGGAGAGGATTCTTTCATGGCAACAAGGTAATCCTCGAGTGCTGAATGGGAACTTTCCCCAGGGAGCACTGGAATTGTGGAATGTGCCTTTAAGAGAAATAAGTATCCTCTAGAATCTTGTTTGTGCCCAGTGCACAGGGTCTGCTAGCTCAGTAGAAAAACAAAGTGCAGCCAGGCTCAGTGGTGCACGCCTGTAATCACAGTACTTGGGAAACTGAGGCAGGAGGATCCCAGGTTCGAGGCCAATCTCAGTAATATAATGAGACCCTCAGTAACTTAGCAAGACCCTGTTTCAAAAATGAAAACAAAAAAGACCTGAGGGTGGAGCTCAGAGGTAGAACGCCCCTGGGCTCAATCCCTGGTACAAAAAAAAAAAAAAGCCAGAAAGAAAAGAAAAACGAGTGAAAGTACTATTAGCCAGGAGCAAGTGGCTTGTTGATGTGAAGGCTGGATCTACTGATCTGGCTCAGCTCAGGTAGATTCTATGGACTCATGTGGTATCATCAATGCCAGTCTCAATGACGTGCAAGTATGGGCAAGGGGGATCCGGAGGGACATGCATCACGTGCTGTGGGCACGTATATTCCTATCACTGTACCTCGGTATGATGTATAATTACGTGCACCAGTAAAAGTATATATGACAAAGATAGATTCTGAAGCAGAGTCGTGATTTGCCCCCACTCGGATAGTCACTGATTTTGGATTTGGCTTTCCTTTCACGGCCCGCGTGTTTCTGGCACCACCCTTGAATTTCCTGAACGCAGTACACGCTGCCGTGGCAGCCCACGTGACATTGTTTTCTTTTTTTATTTTTGTGGTACTGGGGATGGAACCCAGGGGCATTCAACTCCGAGCTACACCCCCAGCCCCATTTTATTCTTTTTTTGTTTTGCGGTACCGGGGATTGAATGCAGGGGCGTTCTACCTCCGCGCTACACCCCCGGCCCTATTTTTTATACTTTATTTTGAAACCGGGTCTCACGAAGTAGTGGAGGGCCTCACTAAGTAGAGAGAGAGAGCAAGCGAGCGAGCGAGAGAGACACAGAGAGAGAGAGAGAGAGAGAGAGAGAGCTGAGAACGCCCGCCAACCCAGATCCTCTGGTCTCCGCCTCCCAAAGTACTGGGATTACAAGCGTGCGCCACCACGCCCGGCTTCCATTTTATTCTTTGTTTTGAAACAGGGTCTCACTAAGTTGCGAGGGACCTCACAAGTTGCTGAGGCTGGCCGCGAACCTGCGATCCTCCTGTCTCAGCCTCCCAAGTACTGGGATTATAAGTGTGCGCCACCACGCCCGGCTACGTTGTTTCTGATCAAGGATCTCACTTTACAGAAGAAGACAAGAACTCCTTGTGTAGACTACCATCTATGCAGCAGTGGTACACACCACCTCCTGCTGTTGGGTGTGGTGTGAGTCATGAGTCAGCTGACCAGTTAAGACCCTAAAGTTTGCTTGGGGTTCAAATGTTGACAAGAATGACAGTTGGGACTCAGTCTAAGGAAAACGTCACTTTGGCTTACTGCTGTATCTCCCCAGAAGCAAAGAACTCACAAGGGCATGTTCAAGGCTAAGTATGAATGAGAATGGAGCAGCTACTGAGGAAGGAGCCATGCCTGCACTCCAGGGTCAAAGCGTCAGCCCCACTACAGGCAGGAATTCTTGCTGCTCCCGAGTTACTTTGCTCACATCCCATGTCTTGTAACCTCATCAGGCCTCTGAAGGTCTCCCTGTAACTACCATATAATAATCTGTGCATTAGCCCAGCAAAGTGGTGCACACCTGTAATCCCAATACTTGGGAGGCTGAAACAGGAGGATTGCAGGTTTGAAGTCAACCTCAGCAACTTAGTGAGACCCTGTCACAAAACAAGAATTAAAAAGGGCTGGGGATGTAGCCCAGTGGTAGAGTGCCTCTGGGTTCAATCCCCAGTATCACAAAACAAACAAACAAACAAACAAACAAACAACAATGAATTGAGCTATTTCTCCCATAGCTGGAAGGCACAGGACAGAAAACTAACAGATGGAATTAGGAGTGGTGGTTTTTATTCTTTTTTTTGGTGGTACTGGGGATTGAACCCAGGGGCATTCTACCTCCAAGCTACACCCCCAGCCCTATTTTTTGTTCTTTATTTTGAAACCGGGTCTCACTAAGTTGCAGAGGCCTCACTAAGTAGCTGAGGCTGTTTGCGAACCCGGATCCTCCGGTCTCAGCCTCCCAAGTACTGGGATTACAAGTGTGGGCCACCACGCCCGGCTTTTATTCTTGAAACTAATGATCAACTTGAAAATTTTATATATCTTGTCTTTGAAACTGTTGCTTTTGTTAGTTTCAAAGTTTTGTTACACAAGGAAGGAAGGCTTCCATAAGGCTGTTCCCGGCTGAATGCCCCAAGACTCCATGACACCTTGTAACTGGGTAATCAGTATTAGATTCGGGTACTGATGTGACTTTGGGCTGTCTCCCTTTGCAGAGAAGCTGAATGTGTTGTATATAGAGACACAGTTGCATTATGTTAGAAACACTATTTGGCCTTTGCTTTTGAAACTTAAGAATGAAAAGTATTTTCATTGACAATCATTTTTTAGCAGTTTCCCAGGATGTAAACCCAATTTTTCTTTTCTTTTCTTTTTTGCGGTACTGGGGATTGAATGCAGGGGCGTTCTACCTCCGAGCTACACCCCCGGCCCTATTTTTTATACTTTATTTTGAAACCGGGTCTCATGAAGTTGCAGAGGCCTCACTAAGTAGCTGAGGCTGGCCGCGAACCTGGATCCTCCGGTTTCAGCCTCCCAAGTACTGGGATTACAAATGTGCGCCACCATGCCTGGCTCTGGTTAGGACTTTGTATATGATGCTGTAAGTGCCCACAGGGCCTTGTCATGACCTTTGTGGGCCCAGAGAACTCTGGGTTCCTGCACCCGTCCCTTGCCACATCTTAGTGCTCTCTGCTTTGGTACACCCCTCCTCTAAGCACCAGTGACTGTCTCCCATTCCACTGGAGGGCAGGCCAGAGGGTAAGGGAATTAGTACCCCAGGGAGCAGCCCTCAGGCATGCAGGATGAGATAGGATGAAGAATAGCCCAGACTCTTCATAAGGAATGGCCAAGAGGCATATTCTAGTCTGCCTCCCAGGAGCCGGCAGGGTTAGCTCTCAGTTGCCCACAGTGATAAGACCTTCCTACTTCTCGTTCTATTCCTGTACCCCCAGTGGTGCTTTGTTGGCATCACCTCCCAAATAAACTACTTGTATTCACATCACTGCCTCAGATCTGCTTCTGGAAGAATCTGAACTAACACAGCCTCCCAGTCTTCCAAGGGTGAACCATTTGAAATGTATAAACTGCTTATATGCCAGGCATGATGGCAAATACCCAGAATCCCAGTACTTGAGAGGCTGAGACAGGAGGATTGCAGGTTTGACACCAGCCTCAGCAATTTAGTGAGCCTCTTAGCAACTTAGCAAGACCTTATTTCAAAAGAAAAAATAAAAAAGGGCTCAGAGGTAGAATGCCCCTGGGTTCAATCCCTAGTACCCAAACAACAATGACAAAACAAAAACAAAAGCCCCTGCTTATATCTTTTCTTGTCTGCTGACATATTTTCCGTCTTATCCTATGCCATCGGCTTTTAGTGCTTCTCATCTGTAATGTCTCAAAACATACCTGGAATTAGAAGTGAACCCCTTGATGCAGGAGATACCAGAGGCGAGCAGACACCTGGAGAAAAAGTCCCTCATCTTTTCTAGGAAATAGGTGTAATGATAATCGCATCTTGTATTTACTAAAATCTTTCCTTCTGAGGAGTTCAAAGTGTTCCTAATGTATTCCCTGGGGGTAGGGGTGGGACTGGCTTCTAGTACGAATGTCAATTATGTGCAGTGTAAATTCTGTGCAATTGAGCTTTAGAAACGATTCTATTTTCCCTTGGAATGGCCTTCTCCTTGCTCCCTGAACCTGTCCTCCTTGTGGCCCCGTCTGTTTTCACACACCTCGTTCCTTCCCATAGTGACTTGTTCTTAACCAATTTCAGTTTAAGGGGTAATTATTCACATTAATACAATATTATTCTACCAGAACATCAGCACTTTAGTAGGTCACATTTACAAATGAAAAATCCCCCCCCCATGAGATTGAATAGCAAGGTCATAGACAAGTAAGAACTTTTGATCAAAGACAGTAGTTGGCCTCTTGGTCCACCTATGTGATTTTAAGTTGACCACTCATGGGGCATCAGCCATTTCTATTTCAGATATAAGTTTAAAAAACAAAAATGGCCAAGCTTGGTAGTACATGCCTGTAATCCCAGTACTTAGAAGGCTGAGATAGGAGGATCATATATTCGAGGCCAGCCTCAGCAGCAATTTAGAGAGGCTCTCTGCAGCTTAGTGAGATCCTGTTTAAAAAAAAAAAGAGGGCTGGAAGTGTAGCTCAGAGGTAGAATGCCACTGGGTTTAATCCCCAGTACCAGTACTCCCCCCCCAAAAAAGGGCTGGGCATGGTGGCACACGCCTGTAATCCCAGTACTTGGGAGGCTGAGACAGGAGATTGCAGGTTCAAGACCAGCCTCAGCAACTTAGCAAGATTCCCAGAAACCTAATAAGATACAGTTTCAAAACAAAACATTCGGCTGGAGGTGTAGCTCGGAAGTGGAATGCCCCTGAGTTCAATCCCCAGCACCACAAACAAAACAAAACAATACAGACCAAAAACCAAAAAATGGAGCTAAAGATGATGGAATTTGATATAAAAAGTTCTGTGCATTTGATTACAGAGCAAGTTAACCTTGTGTGTTTTAGATTAAGCTTTCTGAGTCCTCCCATCCTTGGGGGATATGTTCCAAGACCAGGGAGTACCTGAAAGTGAGGCTGGTACCAAACCCTGTGCACACTATGTTTTTTGATTCTGCACACACACGGGATGCCTTTTCCATCATAACTGGGCACTGATCACACTCTGTGGCTGTGACGTCTGCAGTTGGAGGGGGACAGCAAAACTAGCACACATTCCGTTCTTCTTCACAATTTCACAGATGGAGGATTCCTTCTGATGGTAGAGCTTAGCAACCGCAGTGTGTGATTTCTTTTTCATTCCTTATTAAGTGGAGAACTTCCACCTTTTCATTTAAAGGGAGCAGCTTCTCTTTGACACTCCTGAATTGCCAGCATCGCTACTCTTGTGCGTTGGAGCCATTACTAAGTAAAATAATGCTTCTTCCACACAAGCGCTGATACCCTGACTGCTAACTGATGCCCAGGATGCGGCAGAGTAATAGTGGGGGTAACACGGTGTGGATGCACCGGACAGAGGATGGTTCATGTGACGCTGCAAGATGTCATCACGGTGCTCAGAACGGCATGCAACTTAAAACTTACGAATTGCTTATTTCTGGAATTTTCCATTTAGTATTTTCAGATCATGGTGTGTGGTGGGTAATTGAAACCACAGGAAATGAAACTGAGGAAAAGGGAGAACTGCTGAATGTACCATGTATAAAGCACTCAAGGGAGGAGGTGGGAGGAGAATGCCGGGGAATGGACATGTTTCCTGTCTTCGTGGGGTGTTTTGAGATGGCTTCTCTTTAGATCTGGGCAAGAGGCATGATGGCTTCAGCTCTTACACTGGGCTCCAAAGTCAGTCTGTAAGAGAGGTGGGAACTTCGGATCTGATGGGAATGCAGACCATCTGCCTGCCTTAAAGAAAATATTGAACCCTGCGGAAGTGGTGGCACACTCCTGTAATCCCAGCACCTGGGAGGCTGAGACAGGAGGATCGCAGGTTTGAGGCCAGCCTCAGCAACTTAGCGAGACTCTTAGCAACCTAGAGAGATCCTGCTTCAAAACAAACAAACAAAAACAAAACAAAACAAAACAAAACAAAACAAAAAAGGGTTGGGGTGTAGCTCAGTGGCACAATATCCCTGGGTTCACACATACACACACACACACACACACACACACAAATCCTAACTTCACATTAGGAGAGTTGTTACTTCAGACTTTATTTTTAAGGCTGTTTTAGGTTCACAGCAAAATAAAACAGAATGCACAGAGATTTTCCATATTCTTCCTGCCCCCACACATGCATAGCCACCCCTGCTATTGACATTATGCCCCAGAGTAGGACATTTGTTATAATCGATGGACGTTTTTGTTTGATACTGGAGATTGAACCCAGTGTCGTGTGCATGCTAAGCACGCAGTCTACCACTGAGCTACACCCCCAGCCCCGTAACCGATGAACGTAACATTCATGGATACATCATGATCACTCAAAGACCCTACTTTACATTAGGACTTGCTCGCAGTGTTGTATGTCCTATGGATTTAGACAAACGTAGAGTGCTTGGAGCAACCATTATAGTACCATATGGAGTAGTTTCACTGCCCTACAATTCTGTGTTTTGCCTACTAATCTCTCCTTCCTCGCTGCCACCAGTAACCTCTCATCTTTTCACTGTCCCCCTAGTTTTGTTTTTTCCAGGATGTCATGGAGTTGACCATCACGAGGGGTTTTAAACTCAGAACTTAGATGAAAGGGGGTGTAGTACACACAGAGGGTAAAAAAGATACTTCCTTCCACAACCTCTTTTCAAAAATAATGGTGGTCGAGAGAAGGTAAAGTTCCCCCCAAATATATCTCCCTTAAGAAAATGGACTCCACCAGCCGGGCGTGGTGGCGCACGCTTGTAATCCCAGTACTTTGGGAGGCGGAGACCGGAGGATCCAGGTTCGTGGCTAGCCTCAGCTCTCTCTCGCTCTCTCTCTCTCTTTCTCTCTCTCTCTCTACCTAGTTAGGCCCTCCGCAACTTCGTGAGACCCGGTTTCAAAATAAAGTATAAAAAAAAATAGGCCAGGCGTGGTGGCGCACGCTTGTAATCCCAGTACTTTGAGAGGCGGAGACCGGAGGATCCAGGTTCGCGGCCAGCCTCAGCTCTCTCTCTCCCTCTCTCTCTCTCTCTGTCTCCTTAGTGAGGCCCTCCGAAACTTCGTGAGACCCGGTTTCAAAATAAAGTATAAAAAATAGGGCCGGGGGTGTAGCGTGGAGGTAGAACGCCCCTGGGTTCAATCCCCGGTACCGCAAAAAAAAAAAAAAAAAGACAATGGACTCCACCAAAGAAAGCTATTGATTGAAAAATAGCACAAATATATTGTTTTTCTCACCCCTTCCCAAATATGAAACATAAACTTCAAGGAAAAAAAAATATTATGCCAGCAACTTAGCAACACAAACAACGAAAGAGGGAATTTCCCTGCCCAGGGAAGCAGGGCTGGTGTCTGTGCTGGGCACAGCTGAGTCTCTGTTAGAGACCAGTGTTACACGCGGCCTCTCAAGACAGGAACAGATGTTTTGTTAGTCCAATGCCCCTAGAATGTACTCAGTACCGGATTGATTTTCAAAACCTTGGAAGGCTGGCGAAGCAGTCACCCTGTGTTGGGGCTTTCTACACCCTCAGATCCTCCCTGACCAAACTGATTCAAATTCTATGAAAAAAAAAAGTATAATTTTTTTCCAGTGGCCATAACAACTTTTTCCATAAAGAGGTCCAGATGTTTAATTTTTCCAAAAGAGATTTTTAACAAAAACAAAATAAAAGTAACTGAGGAAGGATCATTTTTCCATTGACTTCTTAACCCAAATGGGACTGGCTACCCCAGTCGAAACCACAGATCCGCTTCCCCCAGCACTCATCTTTTGTCTCTGCCTTGACACAGGTGCTTCCCAGAATGCTGCTGGCCAGGTGCTTGCAGTCGCTGCACTAAATTTCAAGCCGCTGTTTTCAAAGGGCGGCTTCGGATGGCCGTAGGTTGTCGGGCTCTCTCCAGCCCTCTGGGCCTACTAATACCGGCAACATGGTTTCATCAGCTTGAGCTATGTTTTCCAGTTCATTTGGAAATCCCCTCACCCAGGGGTTTTCAAAAACAAAGGCAGACACAGAAAGGACAGGAATTTTTTTTTTTTTTTTTTTTTGGTACTGGGGATTGAATCCAGGGGCATTCTACCTCTGAGCTGCACCCCAAACACTTTTCATTTTTTATTTTGAAACAGGGTCTTGCTAGGTTTCTGAGAATCTTGCTACATTGCTGAGGCTGTCCTCGAACCTGTGATCTTCCTGTCTCAGTCCCCCAAGTACTGGGGTTATAGGCGTGCACAACTGTGCCTGGCTAAGAACAGGTTTTTATTTTTAATTTTAATTTAACTTTTTTGTGGTTCTGGGGATTGGACCCAAGGGCATTCTACCAGTGAGCTACACTCCAAGACCTTCTTTCTTTTGCGGTACTGGGGATTGAACCCAGAGACATTCTACCTCCGAGCTATATCCCCAGCCCTATTTTTATTCTTTATTATGAAACAGGGTCTCACTAAGTTGTGGAAGGCCTCATTAAGTAGCTGAGGCTGGCTGTGAACCTGTGATCCTCCTGTCTCAGCCTCCCAAGTACTGGGATTACAAGCATGAGCCACCACGCCCAGCTGACCTTTTTTTTTTTTTTCCGAAACAGGGTCTTGTTAAGTTGCTGAGGCTGGTTTCAAATCTCCGATCCTCCTATCTGAGCCTCTCAAGTACTGGGATTACAGGTGTGCACCACCACACCCGGGTAGAAGAGGTTTTAAATAGGCATTGACCCATTCATATCTCTAGTGAGAGAGAAGGGCTGGTTTGGGGAGATGAGAATTAACTGGGTTAAGTGAGCAGGGTCAGGGAAGTAGTAGTTTAAAATAGCATCAACCCGTCATAAAGTCTGGCTTTAGAGTTCTCATTTCTCTCCAAAAAAGTTTTGAAGCCTGAGCTGAGAAGGAATTTCTTCTCCTGAAGTTTCTAAACTTATGATTTTTTGTTAAGATAAATTTCTATGGAAATAGTGAAAGTTGTGGGCCTCTCTGTGAGCAGTAGGGTACCTGGATGCCTACCTGGGCCTTTCTGCCATCCAGTACCATAAAAATAAGATGCCTGTGGGTGTCCCATAGCTTGTTTGGCTAATGTGATGGCTCATAACTAAAATGCCAGTTTAACCACCAGTTTGTTTTTGCTGGTGTTTGGTTTATACATAAACATGAGTGGGAAGGGACCAACTTTTTTTTTTAAGCACAAATTTTATTTTTATTGCTGCTACTTTGTTTTTTGTTTCAAAGGGATGGCAGGCACTCGGTACAACGGCTGTACTCAGCCCAGCTGGAAGACCCTGGATTTTGAACTTGTATTTCTTAAAAAGGGGTTGTGTGTTGAACATTCAAGTGTTGTTAACCATCTCTATTTTATTTTCCTTAAAACTCCTCATGGAGCAGAATCCAAGACCACCTCTAGCTCAGACAGATGGAAAGGTTGGGGCTGAGGAACTGGCAGAGGTCATTGAGACCGGGATGTCTCATGGGGAGTTGAGCTGTGTCTGAGTCCATTTTATGTTGCTGAAGTAGAATACCACAGGCGGGGAACTTACAAACAATAGAAGTTTATTCAGCTCTTGCTTATGGAGGATGGGAAGTCCATGTGAGGTTCCAGCCTCCGGTGAGGGCCTTCCTGCTGTGTCACAACATGGCGGAGGGCATGCACCCTGAGAGGAGGGCTCAGAGCCGGCCCAGGTCTCTCTCCCTTCCTTCAAAGGCACTAATCCCATCACAGAGGCCTCACCTCCAAATACCATTAACACATGAATTTGGGGATTAAACTTCAAGTACATGAGCTTTTGGGAGACATTGAAACCACAGTAAACTGCTACTCTTGAGGCCTTTCTCAGGCACTCTTATTATTCAGAGCACTTTTAACTGTTGTCTTGTGTTCTTCCTGTGGTCTCCCTAGCTTATGCATGATGTCCCTCATGGTATATTTGGGTCCAGGTTGGCCCAACTTCTTACCATGTTATGTTCATCAGAAGTAAGAGCAGACACTCTGGGACTCTAATATATATATATATATAAAGCAAACAATACTGACCGACTTACGTGTTAGATAGACAAAATGTTTACAATGATTCATGGTCTTCCTAAGGGGTGGGATAGCAACACCTATATAAATTCCCAAGCCCATTTGATCGTCTTAAAAGGATGAGACACACAGGCCCAACCCTGGTCAAAGCCTGATCCTCAAGGTGGGCCTGGAACAAGATGGGTCCCTTTGAGGTTTATTTAGGAGACATTGAATTCTCTGTTTTGTGTTTATATAATTTTTTTTTTTTTTTTTGCTGTACTGGGGATTGAACCCAGGGGTTTTCTACCTCCGCACTACACCCCCGGCCCTATTTTTTATACTTTATTTTGAAACTGGGTCTCACGAAGTTGCGGAGGGCCTCACTAAGGAGAGAGAGAGAGAGAGAGAGAGAGAGAGAGAGAGAGAGCTGAGGCTGGCCGTGAACCTGGATCCTCCAGTCTCCGCCTCCCAAAGTACTGGGATTACAGGCATGCACCACCACGCCTGGCTATAATTTTTTTAATGTCAGCTCTTTTATCAAATCGAAATCCTGTGTGCTTTTGAGTGGCAGTGGTTATTCAGTGACAAAACCTGGTTTATGAGGATATATTGGAACCAGATGAAATGATTTAGTAACATTTTAGAAAATCACTTTTTCAAAACGATCTTATCATTCCTCCTAAAGAAGAGGGAATCCAGGTTCCTTTGGTCCAGAATGAGTTCTAACTGGGAATTCTGGCTGAAGCACAGAGTATTTCTTTTTTTTTAAGGAGATATTTAATTTAAATTTATTATTTTTAACAGGGCGTGGTGATGCATGCTCATAATCCCAGTACTAGGGAGACTGAGACAGGAGGATCGAAGGATTAAGGTCAACCGCAGCAACTTAGTGAGACCCTATTTCAAAGAGTAAAAAATGAAAAGGGCTGGGGGTATCGCTCAGTGATAGAATGCCCCTAGGTTCAATCCCCTGCCTGCACACACACACACACACACACACACACCCATCCCCACACACAAAATGTATATATGTATATATAATTTTTAGCTTATATATAAACACGTAAAATGTTTACATATTTATGGCATATCAAGTGGTGTTTCAATCCATGTCCAGAATATTTCTTGACCATATGTTGCTATATATGGAGTCAAGGGGGGGTATTTATTTATTTGGTACTGGGGATTGAACCCAGGGGCATTCTATCTCTGAGCTACACCCCCAGCCCCTTTTATTTTTTTTTTATTTCAAACGGGGTCTTGTTAGGTTGCTGAAGGTCTCACTAAGTTGCTGAGGCTGGCCTTGAACCTGCGATTCTCCTGTGTCAGCCTCCCAAGTACTGGGATTGAGTCAAGGGGGTTTAAACCAAGATGTGACATTTTAGCAAACTTTGTCTTCAAATGTGAGAAAGGCTTTCCTAGTGAGTTGTCCATTGGAAGGGGCTGGGAATTCAGGGAAAATCTATGTATACTCTAATGAGAAGAAAACCCAGGAGATTTGGCTACAGTGAGAGTAAAACAGAGTAAGTAACAAAGTTGAGACATGGTCTGAATGGTGAGAAGTCAGCTGCAGCAACATTTTATGGGGTGGTAGTGGTTTTGGGTGTGGTCCGGGAGAGAGTCATTAAATGCCCCAACTTGGTGTGAACGCCTCTTAAATTTGTTTCTAGGAAGAACGGATTGGAAAATCGATTAGCTAAGAATAATGAGAGGATGAAGAGCATGAGCAGGATCAAAAGAACAAGGGAAATAAGAGGGAGCACAGTGAGGAGGTGGCACATCCCTCTGGAATCAAGCATGCACGTAATTTGGTGACATTACGATCAAATTTCCAAATCCGTAATTTCTATTCCCCATCACTGTGGCTGTGATGTAAAGCAGCAATCCTGGGTTAGCTGATGGAGGTGGCAGGATTAGGGGTCTGAAGGTAAGTTATTCCATAGTTGCCCCATATTTCTTCATAATTTCAGAGAGTGTATTTTATTTTATTTCACTTGATTTTGGGGGAGTAGAATTGTTTTTTTTTTTTTTTTGCGGTACCAAGGATTGAACCCAGGGGCGTTCTACCTCCACGCTACACCCCCGGCCCTATATTTTTTATACTTTATTTTGAAACCAGGTCTCACGGAGTTGTGGAGGGCCTCACTAAGTAGAGAGAGAGAGAGAGAGAGAGAGAGAGACGGGGGGGAGAGAGAGAGAGAGAGCTGAGGCTGGCTGTGAACCTGGATCCTCTGGTCTCCGCCTCCCAAAGTACTGGGATTACAAGCGTGTGCCACCACGCCCAGCGCCAGCCCTGTTTTTTGTTCTTTAGTTTGAAACAGGGTCTCACTAAGTTGCGGAGGGCCTCACTAAGTAGCTGAGGCTGGCTGCGAACCCGGATCCTCCGGTCTCAGCCTCCCAAGTACTGGGATTACAAGCATGCACCACCACGTCTGGCTTAATTGTTTATTTTTTGACATGTACATAATTAATGTGTACAATTTGGTAAGTTTGAAGACATATACACCTATGAAACTGTAATCTATGTCATGAACAAATCCATCATCTCTCAAAGTTTCTTCCTGTTCATATTTACTATTGTTGTTTAATGATAAGAACACTTAACATAAGAACTATCCTCTTAGCCAAGTTCTAAGTATGCAACATAGTATTGCTAATCCTAGGCATTGTGCCCTGCAGCGGAGGATATATCTCTAGGACTTACTCATCTACATCACTGAAACTCTACCATTTGACTAACACCTCCCCCTTTCCTCCTACCCCAGCCTTGGGCAACTACCATTCTACTCTCTGGTTCTGTGAGTTTGATTCTGTGTGTGTGTGTGTGTGTGTGTGTGTGTGTGTGTGTGTGTTACTGGGGATTGAACCCCGGGGTGTTCTGCCTCAGAGCTACACCCCAGCCCTATTTTATTTTTTATTTTGAAACAGGGTCTTGCTAAGTTGCCCAGGCTGGCCTCAAACTTGTGATCCTCCTGTCTCAGCCTCCCAAGTACTAGGATTACAGATGTGACCGGCTCATTCATTTGATTTTTACAGAGCTTTCTCTTTAAATTACTAAGTAGGAACTCTAAGATAGAGGGCACATCAGTAGGAATCTAAATTCCACTTGACCCAACTTATAGGGACTGGTGATGCCTTGAAAGTGGGACCCAAATTTTTCTTTGTGATATAAACAACTATTTATTTATTATTTATTTCTTTTTATTTTTGCGGTACCGGGGATTGAACGCAGGGGCGTTCTACCTCCGCGCTACACCCCCGGCCCTATTTTTTATACTTTATTTTGAAACCGGGTCTCACGAAGTTGCGGAGGGCCTCACTGAGTAGAGAGAGAGGGAGAGAGAGAGAGAGAGAGAGCTGAGGCTGGCCATGAACCCGGATCCTCCAGTCTCCACCTCCCAAAGTACTGGGATTACAAGCGTGCGCCACCACGCCCGGCATTTATTTCTTTTTCTGGGGCATTCTATCTGCAAGCTATCCTCCCAGGTCTTTTTTTTTTTTTTTTTGGTAGTACTGGGTATGGAACCCAGGGGCATTCTATCTCTGAGCTATACCCCCAGCCCTATTTTTTATTTTTATTTTTGTGGTACTGGGGATTGAACCCAGGGGCATTCTACCTCTGAGCTACACCCCAGCCCTATTTTTTATTCTTTATTTGAAACAGGGTCTCACTAAGTTGCAGGGGGCCTCACTAAGTAGCTAAGGCTGGCCATGAACCTGTGATCCTCCTGTCTCAGCCTCCCAAGTACTGGGATTACAAGCGTGCGCCACCACATCTGACTCCTATTTTTTTTTATTTTTTAATACTTTTATTGATGCATTATAGTCTCACATCATAATGTAGTTCATAGTGATAGTGACATACATACACACAGCACTTGGTGGACTTGCCCCAAGCTCCCTCCCCATTACCCCCCTCCATACAGGGCATTGATATTCACATTGGTATTCTCACATATGAACGTAATGTGGATGGAAGTAATTCCTTCATTGATTCCCCCTTCCCCATCCTCCCCTGGACCCCCTCCCTGGCTCCACTGGGGTTTCTCCTCCATTATCTGGAGTCCCCCTGGTATCCTTACTCCCTAGCTTCTGCATATGAGAGAAAACATGTGACCCTTCACTTTCTGAGACTGGCTAATCTCACTTAACATAATGTTCTCCAGGTCCATCCATTTTCCTGCAAATGACATAATTTTGTTCTTTATTGCTGAGTAGAATTCCACTGTGTGTATATCTCATAATTTTGTGATCCATTCATCTGTTGATGGACACTTAGGTTGATTCCATAATTTGGCTATCATGAATTGTGCTGCTATGAACATGGATATGCATATATTTCTGTAATTTTCTGATTTCAGTCCCTTTGGAATGATACACAGGAGTAGTACCTATTTTTTATTTTCAAACAGGATCTCACTACGTTGTAGAGGGCTTCACTAAGTTGCTGAGGCTGACAGCGAACCTGAGATCCTACTGTCTCTGCCTCCCAAGTACTGGGATTACAAGTGTGCACCACCATGCCTGGACCTCCCAGATCTTTTTGTTTTGTTTTGTTTTTAAACAGGTCTTCCATCAGGTTGCTAATAGTCTCACTAAATTGCTGAAGCCTCAAAACTGTGATCCTCCTGTCTCAGCCTCCCAAGAACTGGAATTTACAGGTGTGTGCCACCATGCCCAGCTATAACACCTTATTAATTTCATATTGCTTTGTCCATCAGCACCTTTAATTAGAATCCAAATGCACATTTTTACCTTAGTTTATTTCTATTTTACTTTACATTTGAATGCAGATTTATTTTTCTGATTAGAGAAGAAATGTATTCATCAAGAGAACCTCCAAATGATATAAAGGTGTATTAAGACTTCCAAGTCTTCACTGACGCCACCAGATAACAATTGTTAGCAGTTTGGGTCAAGATATATCCATGGAGCTCTTCCAGCGTGCCAGGCTGTGGGCCAAGGCTTGGGGCCAGAACAATGAGAAGGTCATGGCTGCACCTGTTCATTTGTGCGTCTGTTGTGCATGGCTGCTTTTCACGTCCAGAGCAGAGTTGAAGACTTGTGACAAAGACTCTGGCTCACGAAGCCTCAAATCCTTACTCTCTGGCCCTTTACAGAAAGGGATTGATAACCCCTAGACTACCTAAGGGTGGTGGCAATGGGGGAAAATATATAGAATTGAGAAATATTGCCAGGTGTGGTGGCACATGCACACCTGTAATCCCAGTACTAGGGAGGCTGAGACAGGAGCATGGCAGGTTTGAGGCCAGCCTCAGCAACTTAGCGAGATCCTGTTTCAAAATAAAAAATTAAAAGGGGCTGGGGTGCAGCTCAAAGGTAGAATGCCCCTGGGTTCAATCCCCAGTACCATTAAAAACAGAGAGAGAGAGAGAGAGATAGAGAGAGATTGAGAGAGAGAGAGAGAGAGAGAGAGAGAGAGAGAAATAGTTAACAGGTATAATAAACAGAAGTTGATGATCAACAGGGTGTGATGTGCACAGGTGGATGGAAGTGGGTGCTATTTTGGTGGATGAGTATTGTGGTATTTGTGAATCGAAATGGTGCATTTATGTGTGTGTGTGTGTGTGTGTGTGTGTGTGTGTGTGTGTGTGTGTGTCTACGTGCACGCACAGGCCAATTCCGTCTTCTATGAGGAAAGTAGAGGATTCTCAGGGCACTTTTGTTGTAAAATGGCTTTGGTGAGCCCTGGTGTGTGACAACTGTTACGTGACCAAACACATGGATGTTGTTTTCAGTATTTCTTCAATACTGCAAAACATTGTATTTATTTTCCATATTTATTACATAAGGTGTGTACAGGAGAGAAGGTTTTGACTCATGCTACCTGGGCTCAGTCTGGATATCCGATCTGTCTGCCACACTTCCTATTCAATCCCGAAGGACTTGTTAGGGGAAAAAGGACATTTAAGTGAAACCGAAGCTGGGCTTCTCTATCTCCTTCTCCGAAACCAACTGGGAGATGGTTTTCTGAACTGGGAAGGCTCTCGCTCTCCAACTCAGTGATTTATGATTCTGTTATTTGCATCTGTTTATTTTGCTTGCAGCCAATTCATGTTGGTTTTAAAGAAATATAAGTGCAGCAAGAGAGGAAACATTGAAATGGCAGAGGAAGGAAGAGTCTGGGATATGGCGAGGGTGAGAAGAATTTAGGAAAATAGAAGCTCATTTGGATCTGGGGGTGGGGGGAGAAGCTGCTTGAAACACAAAGGCCAGAGGGTGAGGAAGTAAGGGGAGAGGGAGATGGAGGAGCGGGTTGTGCAAGCCTTGTTGAACCGGGCCTGAATCCAGTCCAAATTGACCCCCGAGCTCATCCAAGTACTGTCCGGTCCCTTTACAGTTTGTAAGATGTGATGGAACCGCAGGCCAAAGTGGTGTGGCCGGAGGCCATCCGCCCTGGGGAAGCATCTTGCCAATGGGGTGATGTGGGAGGACGGAGTGCCAGGCTGGCCAGACGCTGGTCTCCAGTGCCGTGTGACGAAGGCTAAGTGACAGACGGATATCCACTTAACTGCTGATTCCGTCTCTCCGCACCCTGTTATCATCCTCCGGCTGCTCCACAGAAGGCAAGTTCTGCCAGAAAAATATGTTTTATGTTACTTGAGTTTTGTGGTTCTCGGTCATTAAACAACTTCCTTTTCTTCCTTGGTCAGTGTCAAGGTAAAAGCTTGAGATGGTGCCATTCCAGAACTGTCCATCTAGCCATTCCCCTGAGATTCCAGATGACATTTGGGGAAC
>PVJS01035033.1:0-21235 GCA_004027185.1 Glis glis | reverse complement strand
GCCGGGCGTGGTGGCCCATGCTTGTAATCCCAGTACTTGGGAGGCTGAGACAGGAGGATCGCAGGTTCGCGGCCAGCCTCAGCAACTTGTGAGGCCTTCCACAACCTAGTGAGACCCTGTTTCAAAATAAATAACAAAATATGGCTGGGGATGTAGCTCAGAGGTAGGACCCCCCCTGGATTCAATCCGCAGTACCACACACACACACAAAAATTCACACTTGGACTCCAAGTAGCATTGCTCCGATTTCTGAAAAGAAATGAAAATTTGATAAGTGATTTAGCCTCCAAAGAACTGAAATATAATGACCGTGTTCAGAAATCTATATGGAATAAAAAGCCTTTTTTAAGACATTACATTTTCAAGTTCTCTTTTTATATAGGCTATTCAGTGAGTATGTTTCCTATAAAAAGCAATCCGATGGTTATAAACACATTTTCTTAAAATAAAATTGGGTAACGAGCCAACACAGGCCTGTAGAGCTCACCCCACACCGTATCCAGCCCGGGCTCCCCTGTGCCCAGCTGCCCGTGCCTCCAGGCAAATGGACCAAGCACCTGGCTGCCCCAGCAACCGAGTCCTGCTTCCCACGCCACAGAGCGCGTGCTGTGAGCCCGCCCAGGCCTCCTGCCCAATCACCATCCCGCATACTGCGTGATTCCATTAGTACCCGTGAGCCAGAACTTGTTTTCGTGGTTGAAGTATCCCTAAGGCCCTGGTGGCAACCTGGGGAGTTCCAGTTCCACTTAACTGTTTCCTGTCTTCATCTCTAGTCAATCGACTTATCAAGAATTCACCCTGGGCTCGCATGGCGCCATTTTCCTTCAAGTTGCTTCTGCAGAGAGATGCTCATTCCAGGCCCAACAGACTGCACCCGGTGTGGAACTCATAGGGAGTCATAGCTACAAATTATTTATTATCCAAACGCTCCCCCCCCCAAGACTCCAGAAAACTATGTTTGTAAAAGCTTCAAGGGCATTTAACTTTCCAAGAGTAGCTCATGACTAGTGATGGATGCAAAGACGTATACCTGAGGCTGAAATAGAGACCCCGCGCTGGTCGGCTCCAGCGGGGTCCCTGAGCTGCAGGCGGCAGCTGCCGTAGCTGAGATTCATCAGGAGCCCTACATGGTTCAGACAGCAGAGAAATGTGGGGGTCCGATGACAGACGTCAAGAGCACAGCGGAGCTGGGGGGCTGGTACCTATCCTGCAGCCAGGGAATCTACGTCATGTCTCACGGCCACGGCGAGAGCAAGCTGAGATGGAGTCAGCTTTAACAACCAAAGTCAGCTCATAACGTGGTAATAGAAACCGCTCAGAGCAATCCATATTCAATACCCAATTTAATTGTCCTCTGGATGTCTCGGTGACTCAATCAAGCGTCCCCGCGGCTGCTCCCTGGGGAACCTCGTGCAGCCTGCAGCTCTCCTCGCGAGGGGCAACAAGGCACATGGTGGCGAGGATAAGACACCCCCAGAAAGACGCCGCATCAGCTGTTTTCTGACATCTGAGAGGCTGATTTCTCTCTGATGCTCAAAAGTGCGTGCTCGGTTGTTTTGAGAGAGAGAGAAAATCACGATGTGTTAGGGAGACTGGGGAGGCGGAACGGTAGCAGGGACTTCAGGAACCCCATGTCAGCGGGCCATTCTGGGGTATGGGTTTGGGGGATGGGGGACTGCCAATCCAGATGCCTTCAGAGTCACACAGGGGGGGGCCCGGCATGACCCAAAGGGGACAGCTGTGCTTCAGTCCCAGCTGACTGTGGCCACGCAGAAAAGAAGACCCTGGGTCGACAGATTTTTTTAAAAATCTGGATTTTATGTAAAATCACTGGGTTTTGAGATGTTGACAAAAAACCAGTGTTTAAGAAATAAGTGTGAGCCGGATGTGGTGGTGCACCCCTGTAATCCTAGTGATTGGGAGGCTGAGACAGGAGGATCACAGGTTCGAGACCAGCCTCAGCAACTTATCAAGATTCTCAGGAACCTAGGAAGACCCTGCTTTAAAATAAAAAATAAAAAGGGCTGGGGGTGTAGCTCAGAGGTAGAGTGCCCCTGGGTTCAATCCCCAGTACCAAAAAAAGGAAGGAAGGAAGGGAGGGATGGAAGGAGGGAAAGAAAAGTGTGGGTTAAACGACACTCACTTGGGGCTAGGTGTGGTCCACATTTCGCTTGTTCGGAAACCCTTGCAATAGCTCTATGACTTCCTGAATTCTACAAAGCTTCTTTCCTGAGACTCTATATAGCCAGATACCCAGTTACTTAGAAGGGCAACAGTGTGTTTGCGGCAGGGGTAAAGGGGTGAGAGAGGCAGAGATTCAGGGGTCACTGACATTTTTTTTTTTTTGCAGTGCTGGGGATGGAACCCGGGGCATTCTACCCCCGAGCTACACCCCCAGCCCTATTTTTTATTCTTTATTTGGAAACAGGGTCTCACTAAGTTGTAGAGGGCCTCACTAAGTAACTGAGGCTGGCCACAAACCTGGATCCTCCTGTCTCAGCCTCCCAAGTACTGGGATTACAAACGTGCGCCCTCATGCCCGGCTCCAGCGGTGTCTTAAACAAGGGAGTAGTTGAATTTCCTTGTGAAATGTGAACTTCAGGGTCAGGCAGGACAGGTCTAGAAATGGGAGCTCTATGATATCAAAATCCCAAGATCCAGCTGGATGTGGTGATGCACAGCCATAATCCCAGTACTTGTGAGGCTGAGAGACAGGAGGATCTCAGGTTCAAGGACAACCTCAGCAACTTAGTGATATCCTCAGCAACTTTGCAAAACCATGTTTCAAAAGAAAGAAAAAAGGGCTAAGGGTGTAGTCTGGAGGTAGACGCCCTGGGTTCAAACCCCAGTACTAAAATAAATGATAAAATCCCGAGCTCCTTCTCTAGTTGTACTCTGCCATCCTTAGCATGCGGCTTCTACCTCAAGGTCACTGTATCATCACAAAGTGCCTGCTGGAGCGCCCTCGTTGCATCCACATTCCAGGCGGGAGAAAGGATGGTAAGGACCAAAGGATGGTACAGTTGCCCAACTGAGTAAACCTTTAAGAGCTTTCTAGGAATCTCCATCCCACAAGTTCTGCTTGTAGCTCATTGGCCAGTGGAAGGTTGGAAAATGTGGCTGTTGTTAGCTTTAGCAGAGCACACCACAGCCCCCAACAACACAGGGGTTTTGGGTGAGAAAAAATGGAGACTGGATATTGGGGTGATCACTAGTAACATCTACCACAATGGGGATCATTGCAGGAACAGATAAAAGACAAAAGCAAGCACCCGCAGGTGAGATACCGGGACAGAGAAAGCAGTGACTGCAGGAGGGACTGGTGATAGTCCTGGCAGGGATGTTCTATAAATGAGCCACCAAATCCTGCCAGGAGAGATCCCCACAGCCATGTCGATATGCCACCTGCGCTGCCCAGCAACGCTCCGGAGCATGTCACGGGCAGAGCAGGTGTTAAGGAGCACGCAGCTTAGCAGACATCATAGCACAGCTGGCTGCAGGAGGAGGCAGGCGATGGCCTGGTCAGGCATCAAGAGCAAGAGCAGAGGGCCCCGGCCCTCACCTCCACTGCATCCTGAATCGCTGGGGAACTTTAAGACATACTGCTGCCCGGGCCCCATCTCCAGCGCTGGGCGAGGCCTGGCTACGGAAGGTGTTTAAGTTCCCCAGGTAGATCTAGATGCTGCGGTGTGAGAAGCTTTGTTCCAAGGTGCGGCAGGCCCTGCAATCCCCCCGAGAAGTTGGGCAGCCCCCAAGCTCCCACACCAGAGGCCCCCTAGGAAGTAGACCCTTGAGAAGACTAAGCCATTTGCTAAAGTCCCATAGCTGGGAAGTTAGTGCAGCCTGCACTTGAACTTAGAGCCACTGGCCAGCCAAAGCCACACAGATGGCGCCACCCTCCGAAGACGCCAGCCCGAGCGTGAGCCCAAGGTCTTCACCCCTGCTCCCAGCCCTCCCCGCCACTCAATGGCACCCACAGCCCAGAGAGAGAAAATGTGGGGCCATTTAGGAGAAAGCAGATGATAGATTTCCCACTAAGCAAGCTCTGTCTCCTGAAAGCCAACAGCCATCAGAAGGAGAAGGAAGAAGAGGAGGAGGAGGCCCAGAGCGAGGTGTGTTCCCTGGAGCAGAAGCATCAGGAGCCCAGTTTATAGACCATGGAGACCTCGAGGACAAAAGATCATTATTATAAGCCGGGCACAGTGGCGCACACTTGTAATCCCAGTACCTGGGAGGCTGAGACAGGAGGATTGCAGGTTCGAGGACAGTCTCAGCAAGTAGTGAGACTGTCATCAACCTAGCGAGACCCTGTCCCAAAATAAAAATAAAATAGGGCTGGGGGTGTAGCTTGGAGGTATAAAGCCCCTGGGTTCAACCCCCAGTACCATACCAAAAAAAAAAAATCACTATCATGTCACATGCTTGACAAATTCTTCCATGCCTAACAAACACCTGTGCGTTAGGTGTGTGTTCCCTATCTGACAAACGATAAAACTGAGGCTCTAGAATTTGCATCTTTTTCAAATGGAAGGAAACAGAAAGGGGGAGATGGGACCAAGATGGCAGAAGAAAGTGCACGCACCCCCCACACACACACACACACACTATAAAACTGGGCCTGCCACTAATTTGAAATGAACCCTTGAGAGTTTCAAAGTAGAAACAGGCTTCCTCGGGAAGGAGGTGAGAGCAGGGCTGCCTCCGTCCCTGCTCAATGCTGGAACCTTCTGAGCACTGAGAGCGGGCTGCACAGTGGCCACGTGCTGGCAAATCCAAAGCATCGCCCCACGCTGCGGTCCACGCGGCTCCTGGCAGAAGGGCCCCGGCTGCTTATTGTAAAGAGCCACCCCATGGGCACGCTGATGGTGTCATCAGACTCCCCAAAGTAGCCGAGAACAGCGTCCGATGGCTTGTCTTAGAGCTCAGTACTGGCCTGTCATCATGACGCACGGAGTGAGCGCGTGGGATGAATAATGAACACACAGCAGCACCGAGCTGTTGCTCTCGGTCCCTCCGGCCAGTGAGGAGGTCCAGGCAGCGTCACCCGGGGAGGCAGAGGCTGAACCCCCGCTGCCCCACTTGGCACCAGTGACTTTCGCTCTCTGCATCTGTGGTAACTAACACCTCACAGCTCTGTCACGAGGATCCAATTAAATTATGCGTGGAGATCGCCCCGCCCAGGCCTTGGCACCTAAAAGACCCACAAAAAATAGTAGCTCCCCTTTCCTTCCTCCTAAACAGGATTTGCTACATCTCAGAAAGTGAACTGACATCAAGGTGAGGTGCTTACGATCACTGACAATGGAGGTGAGATGAAACTAGGAACATCTCCAGCCGGATGGAGATGTTACAAGCGTGGTGACTCACGCTTGTAATCCTGGTACTTGGGAGGCTGAGACAGGAGAATTGCAGGTTCGCGGCCAACCTCAGCTACTTAGTGAGACCCTGTTTCCAAATAAAAAATAAAGTAAGGTTGGGGGTGTAGCTCAGAGGTAGAATGCCCCTGGGTTCAATCCCCAGCACCACAAAAAATAAAAATAAAAAAAATAAAATAGGAACATCTCCAAAATTGTCACGTAAACAAATGGATGATCTCAGCTGCTGAAACCCAAGCCTTGGGAGCCCTAGCCTGGGGTCCTTCTGCCTCAAAACCCAGGAGCGTGCCACTCTGTTGTCACTGGAACTCCACTCCTGGCAGGTCTGGGCCTTTCTGTAAAGAACATCACATTTGGACTCCTTTCCTGGCTCTGTCCCTGGTTAGCTGCCTGGGGTTTAGTTCTTTCTCCAATACCTGGGAGTGTCTACTCTGCAAATCTGCTGAACTACCGAGCAGATGAAATGAGGGCTGGGCTGTGCCCGGCACGGACACGTCTGGCTGCCGGGATGAGGGAATGTGGATGCTTGCTCTGGCTCCTTGGAGCAGCCACCATGGTGTTGAGGAAGAATCGTCACCCACCTGCTCGGTGTGCTCCAGCTCCATCAGCACCTCGAGCCACAGGCCTAACCTTGGGCCTCAGACCCTCTCTAGTTACATACGCTCATCCAGGGCGATGGGGAATTACAGAGGATTTCCTATTCATTCCTATGTGACAAGAAGTATTCCCAGTCCAAGGGCCTGATGTCACAAGTGAATTTACAATGAACACCAGCAACTCGTTTTCTTGGATCGTAATTGAAATGAGAATTTCCCAAGTTTTAAGTCTTCTCACAGCATCCTCGGACTCAGGAGCACGTCCTCATGGTGCCAGATGACTTCAAAGGCCTGGTCTCTGGTGATTCCCACATCCGATGCAATCTCCCGCCCCTTCCGTGTGAACATACACAATAATGCTCCGACAGTCAAACTCATCGTCGGAGAGCGGCCACTGCTCTAGTTCACGCATCTTAATAACTGTATAGCCTCTCCACAGTCCTAAGGGGAGGGGCCACGAGCAAGGGCTCTATTCCAGTAACAATCTTCAGAGACTAAGAATTATTAGAAAATCAGTTTCTCCTTCTCTGAAGGTCAGCAAGTACATTATAATATAAAACGTTTGGTGAATAACGGACGACGGCCATACTCGTTGACTGCACACTCCAGGGACATGTTTATTCATGTCCTATAATTTGGTAGCAAACCTCTTTTATCCAAGTGAGGTTTTACTCTCCCTTAATGATGTTTCACAGTAAAATACCAAACTGAAATGGGAAGATACAGAAAATGTTAGTGATGTGCTACAACTTAATTTGACAGCCTCATGATATCCTACACACATGGAGGCACACAGGAATTTCAGTCATTCGATGAAAGTTCATTGAGGCTTTAATTGCAGGTCAGCCTATGTTAGACTCTGGTATAAAAGACTGGGCTTTTGCCAGGCATGGTGGCGCACACCTGTAATCCTAGTACTTGGGAAGCTGAGACAGGAGGATCATAGGTTCAATGCCAGCCTTAGCAACTTAGCAAGACCCCATTTCAAAATAAAAAATAAAAAGTACTGGGAGTACCGCTCAAAGGTAGAACACCTCTGGGTTCAATAAAAAAAAAATAAAGACCTGGCTTTACGATCTAACAGCCCCCCCGCCACGCACACACCCCAAAAGTTAAACAAGCAATTCCAATGATAGCAATGGAGAAAAGAGTGGTACCAGAGGGCAGGACAGACCTTCAGCCTTTGAGGGTCATCTCAAAGAATATATGAAACATAAGTTAGGGGAAAAAATAAATGAGGGGGGAGGCAGCACAAGAGAGAATAGGACATGCAAAGGCAAGAAGCAAGAGAGCACACAGCAGGCCCAGGGTTTATACAGAGGAGTTGAAAGTCAAGCAAAGTTTAAACAAAGTTCAACAAGAGTAAGATTAGCCCTTTGGAGTGATCATGCAGGGCATGAATGGTAGCAGAGATGGCACTCGGGGCACTGTCCATGATGGGGCCCAAATACCACCAGGGGACGTTCACGGAGCGCTTCTAGGTGCGCAGTGAGATGCGTACTCCATGAGCGTTACCACGTCAAATTCGTACAACAGCCACGAGGGAGGCGCTGCTGCTCACTTCACAGACAACTGCGGAGCTTCGGTTTTATTCTCCCTCGTCCTCATCCTCCCCCGTGTTGCTTTGAGTGCTACTTAGAACAGTGCCTGGCACGGTTTGAGTAGAGGCTCAGGACATGCAGGATGCAGGACAGACAGGTGGTTGAACAAACAGATAAAGGAGTCTGCCCAAGATGACACGGAGTGAAGGACGCCGCGCCCGCTGCGTTCCCTACACTTCCCACACCACGCTGCCACTTTCAGCGTGTGCTGGTCCCTCATCTCACTACCTCCAGACTGCCCTGCACTCAGTCTTGGACCCTCTGCCTTTTCTACCCATACCTCTGGTTGTGGAGTTTTATTCATTTTTTTTTTACTTCCAAGCTACATCCCCAGACTTTTTTTTAAAGTTTTGTTTTCAAACAGGGTCTTGCTAGGTTGCTGGGAGTCTCACTACATTGCTGCGGTCGTCCTCAAACCTGCGATCCTCCTGTCTCAGCCTTGCAAGTACTGGGATTACAGGTGTGCGCCACCATGCCTGGCTCTGGGGTTTTAAATACCATCAATTCACCGAAGACTCTCAGATCTGCCTCCAGTATGGCCTTTCCCCATCAACTCCAGACCCGTATCCAACCACCTACTCAACACACCCCACTCCGATGTCTAATGGGCGTCTCCAGCTTACCATGTCCAGAAACCTGCTCCTCTCAGCTGACGGCAACGCCATCCTTGCAGATGCTCAGACGAAAACATTAGCATCATTCTTGTCTTGTGTCAGGTATAACAAATACCTGAGATAAAAGGAGCAAAGTCTTACTTGGGCTCATGGTTTTATTTATTTTGGTGCTGGGGATTGAACCCAGGGACACTGCCTTCAAGCTGTACCCCAGCCTTATTTTATTTTTTATTTGGAAGTAGGATCTCACTAAGTTGCTGAGGCTGGCTTTGAACCTGCGATCCTTCTGTCTCAGCCTCCTAGGGACTGGGATTACAGGTATGTGCCACCACGTCCATGGTTGCTGGGCCGTGCTGCTTAGGGCCTGTGGCAGAACAGTATGTCATGGTGAGAATATGTGGCGGAGGAGGCCATTCACCACATGGTGACCAGGAAATAAAGACACAGGAAAGGGCGGGGTCCCAGTATTCTGGAGGGCACACCCCCAAGACCTAACTTCCGCTAGCCCCACCTGCTATGGTTCCACCGCCTCCCAACAGCACCACAGGCTGGTGACCAAGTGTTGAATACATGTGTTTGGGGGTACACATTTAACCATAGCAATTTCTCTCTTATCTTTATCCAATCCATCAGCAATTTCTATTAACTCCAAACTTCAAAGTCTATCCAGAATCCAACTGGTCACGACCTCTACTGCCCATTTTGCCCGGATGTAGGCAAAGGCTTCTCAGTGGCCTCCTGGCTTCCACCCTGGCTCGCCCCCGGTCAACTGAGTCCCACGGCCAGAGCGATGAAGCTGAAGCTTACGTCAGATCACTCCACGGCTCAAACTCCTACACTGCTCCCCTCTCAGGTTCGAAGCCAAAGTCCCGCGGCAGCCCAAAAGGCGATCCCAGTGCTGCCGATTCCTCTCTGCTGCGCTCCTACTGCACTCCCCTCTCTCCTCCAGCCACACCGGCCTCCTCGCGGGTCCTGGAATACACCATCACACCCCTTGACAGTGCATGTGTGTGCCCTCATTCTGGAACGGCCTCCAGATGCGTGGCTCTGGTCACCTCCTCACCTCGCTCAGGTCCGTCCTCCAGCATCACCACCCCAACTCCATCTAAACTGAACCCTCCTCTACGTTTACAACACCAAATTCACTCTAGATTTGACTTAATTTTTGTTGGCCTCTCCCTAGACTCCAATAGTGTAAAAAACAGGCTTTGTTTTGCTCGTTCCTATATTCCCAATATCTACACCAATGGCAAAAGATCTCAAATATTTATTAGATGGTTAAGTGAAAAATATGAGTTCTCTTTTTCACAGAACTTTCTCCATGCCAGCCACACTGGGCAGCAACTATCAGAGATACACTGAGGAGACACGTAGAAAACGCTGACAGGATTGAATTACACATAGCTGATAAAGCATAAATAAAAAGGTCGATGGATTTAGCGTGAATCTTTCACATCAATCTTCTAATCAATAGATAAAAAGACAAGGAGTCTGAAACAACCCAAAAATGTTTTTCAAAAATTCTAGGAATTTTATTTTTATAATTATTTTAAAAATTCATGTTTTAAAATGTATTTCCAAAGCAAAAAAAATCATGTAAGTTATATTATAAATACAAAGCTAACAGTTTTCAGAACATACAAGACACATACAATATAAAAACATCTTTACATATACAAAGTTCAACATAATTTCTCATATAAAAAATACAGCAGAAAAATGCTTAAAAATACTCATCTACAAGCTACAAACGAAACCCTCCTCTTGACCCACTCTGAGCTGCAATGGAAGCTGCAGGTGTCTCTTCTTTCCTCATGTTTCCTCGTCTTTCCATTTTTCTTTTTAAGATTAAGACAAAGGCCAATCAAGACTTTATAGAAGTTGATGTTTGTTATTATACTTTAACACTCAAGTAGCTTTTAATTCCAAAAGTCAACACTTCATATTCTGAGCTATAGATGAGACAAACCCCTAACCATGAAAATCATATTTTGGTATTCTAAGCAAAACATACTATTTACAGAAATTTCTTTTTATAAAATTGGGACTTTTCACTTATCACATTTGCTTAAATCACAGTAAGCCTGTAAACAAGTTCCTCAACTTATCAAAAAGCTACCTTAACAATATAAAAGATTTTACTCACTGTATTCTATTTACAGTTTCCACTAGTGCTATCTAGGAATATCTAATTTATAGCACATGTGTGTGGTCTACTCCCCCTACACACCCTACATCTACTAATATGCACCAATGATAGAAATGGTTTCATTGCTTTTCTCTTATTAATACTAATACTCATTTGGTTAGTTCCCATTACAGAAAAAAAAATCTTTGAATTTTGATTATTTTATGTAAAAACCACATCTATTATTAGTGTATCTCCATTGCCCTTTATAACATATTTCAGAGAATATATTTAAATTTAGGCTTTAAGCCCAAGTGCTGTGTGCATGTATGTCACTATCACTATGAACTACATTATGATGTGAGACTATAATGCACCAATAAAAGTATAAAAAATAAGTTTAACCTTCAATTAAAGTTCCTAATCCAGAAGTTAAAAAATAATCAGTTACAGATGCTGATGAACTTTTTCCATGTCAAAAGCTATCTTTTCCAGCTAATTAGGAAGCTGAGGAGGCAGGAGGATCGCCCAGGCCCAGGTCAGCCTGGATAACAGCGAGACTCCATCGTCTTAGGGGGAAGAAAAAAGGCTGCATTTCCTGATGAGCTTTGGAGAGAAGAGGGGGAAGAGAGAAAGGCAGGGAGCAAAGGAGGATGGAAAGTAAAGAAAAGCAGGGAAGGAGGGACAGGAGGGGAAGGTTGGTTGGAAGGTGAAAGTTGACACCTTCCCAAAGTCACAATGATTCTTCTGGAACTACATAGAAAATCATAGAGAATTCTCTTGAAATTCACTAAGAGAATAGTTCCAACAATGCCATTTACCTAAAAGAAAATGGAATTAGAAGAAAATTATGTGTTATTATTTCACATTTCTTAAGTATTAAAACTTATGATTAAAATCGGCCCCTCCCCAATTAATCTGATTTACTAACATTTAACTACTGAGCAACTGCTTTAAAAATATATATATATATATAAAGTGAAGCCAGGAGTGGTGGCACATGCCTGTAATCCCAGTACTTGGGAGGCTGAAACAGGAGGATCACAGGTTCAAGGCCAGCCTCAACAACTTAGTGAGACCCTGTTTCAAAAATAGAAAAAATAAAAAATAGGCTGGGGTATAGCTTGGAGGTAGAACTCCCCTGGGTTCAATTCCCAGTTCCACAAAAAAGGAAAGAAAAAAGTGAGGATTAAGACAGGTCAAGTTCAGTCAAGTAAGTGAAAAAAAAAAAAACAGAGAGAAAGACAGCGTCCAACTCAGATACTGACAACGAGAGTCCAGTGATGGCACAGGGCTGCCGTCAGCCACAGCAAGGAGAGGGAGGGTGGACCTGTGAACTCTACTCCCTAACACAAGATCTGTGCTTCACAGAAAGAACTGGTGAAATCCAACACTCACTTATCGAGTTAAAGGAAATATTACAGACTGCACACACACAATGTTTTTAAAGCAAATTTAAGGAGTGCAAATAAGCTCCAAGATTGTATTTGGAAGAACTATACCCCCTTGGGGTAAGTGTGGTTCAGAAAACAGGCCACTGTTACCCTGAGGCACAGCCTACATAATGACAGTCTTAAATAAATATAGATTTCCTTCAAATTATTCTCATTAATTAAGTCAACAAATTTGAATGCAACAAGAGAGAATTTTACCAACAGTATAATAAGGTACGTATTTACATTTTCATTTGCATCTTAAGGACAAATTATTAATAATGGTGATGATTATGAAAAATAAGATTAAAGGTGTGTTCATCTGGGGAAAAGCTACATTAATATTATTCATCCAACCACAATCACTTTAGTAATGAATGCAATACTGAAAAAAAACTCACAGCTTTATGAAAGTTGATATACAGAGTTTCATTATAATTTTCCAATTCAAAATTAAAGAGTTTAATGTATTAGCATTTCACTATTAGTATTTTACTCTAAAATCTGTAAAATATATAAAATACCAAGATTATCAACAGTCACATATGTTTTGAAGTCAGGAGACACGTGTATTTTCTTAAGATTGGTTCCATTTGTGTAGAAGGTCTGTGAGGATTCCCCAGTGACAACATTCCACCACTGCTCAGAGAAAAATAAAATTCTCATTAGACTGGTAATTACACTGTATAGTAATTTGTAGTGTCCCTCAGACCCTTTGCCCCATCACCTCCCCACTCCTAAACTCAAGCAAATGGCAGGAAAGAAGCCTAAGATTTTACTGCTGGAGGTATTAAGAAGTGGTCAGCCTTTGCTATTAGCCGTGGTGATGGCCTCACAGCTGTGCCTGCACCCAACTCCACTGCAAGGCGAGCTGGAGGATGGAGCAGCTGCCTAGAGCTGCAGGCACCGGGCAACGCAGTCCCGCCATGGAGCGGCTCGGCTGAACGCCCACCTGTGCGTCTTCTCAGCGTGTTTGACAGACGACTGCCCCACTTCACTCCAGTGCCCCTTTGCAGACGTGGACTGGTATTCTGAGAGATACTGACACTGTGAGTAATGTGGGCGGTAGGGTTGTAGAGTAGACTGTTCTGTCTACAGAGTCTTCCTTTTTGCTAGGAGTGATTCCAGAGCCCATGAGCCACTTACTTTATGCTATGGGCTATTTATTTATTTACTAAATAAATACTGAACATCTCAAATGAAGTAGGTTCTCTGACAAGGTCCTTCCTTTCCCTCCCAATTACTGAATTCACTAAAATTACAACAATATTTATATCCATTTACCTAATAGAGACCACAAAGCTTACTCGTGTATCTCACACCTAAAATGAGGGCAAGAGACAATGCACATGAACATATTTTTTAAACCCCTCAGGTACATCAGGGTCTGAGTATTGCCAGGTATGGTGTCACAGACCTGTAATCCCAGCTACTCAGGGGGCTGAGGCAGAAGGATAGCAAGTTCAAGGCCAGCCTGGGCAACTTAGCAAAACCCTGGCTCAAAATAAAAAACAAAAAGGTCTGGGGATGTAGTTCAATGGTAGGACCTCACTAGGTTTAATACCCAGTACTGCAAAAACAAAAAACAAAAAGTACTGTAACAGCAGCTAACACAGAGGATTTTCAGGGAAGTGAACCTAGTCTGTATGATGCTATAATGGTGCATACATGTTATTAGAGATTTGTCCAAACCCAGAGAATGTGTAACACCAAGAATGAACCCTACTATAAACGTTGAACTTTGGGAGATAATGGTGTGTCAACATAGGTCCATCAGTTGCAACAAATGTACACCTCTGGTGGGGGATGTTGATAGTGGGGGAAGCTGCATATATGTGGGAGCAAGGGGTGAATGGGAAACCTCTATAATGAGATACATATTACACCCATTTTACAGGTGCAAAAATGGAGGCACAGAGACATGAAACAATCTGTGGAAGGTTGTAAAGCTGATGAATGGCACAGCCATGCTTGAACCCGGTCAGTCAGTCCCAGGCCACTCCCTGACCGTGACATCCCGCTGCCTCTCAGTCCTGGCACATCTTCATTTACCACCACATGATGAAATCAGCTGCTGCCTTCAGGAGTCTGAATTACTGTGAATCTCTTGTCCTTCTAACAGTATGTACTCTGTGGCTTAACTCAAGTAAAAGCTGTTATATTATTTTTCACTTATAAATAGGAATAATTTTGAAAATTAAAAACTTTTAAGACGTGGCACCTGCCTGTAATCCCAATACTTGGAAGGCTGAGACAGGAGGATTGCAGGTTCAAGGCCAGCCTCAGAAACTTAGCATGACTCTGTTTCAAAACAAAAGATAAAAAGGGCTGGGGTGTGTAGCTTGGAAGTAGAGTGCCCCTGGGTTCAATCCCCAGTACCAAAAAACAAAAACAAAAATACAAAAAATCTCTAGCTATTAGATACCTACTTATCTTACTGGCACTCAATTTATACAGCGTGGGTTCTAAAGTAAACAGACTCAAAAGGCCTAATTTCTTGGCCACTACAGCAGCTGTTCCTTTTTACTTTTAATTTGTTCTGTGCTTTTGGATAGTCTCATTAACATGCTGGGTAGATGCAGGCTGGGCTATAGCATAATTAGTTTAACCATGCTAGTAATCAAACCAGAAGGCAAAAGCAGCCTGATTGTCACTTAAATATACAGACTATACGGGCTATAGTTTCTTTCAGCCTTAAGACATAACCCGTACAGTATGAAGATCTATTCTGCTGCGTTATTTCAAGATTCTCTAAGAACTGCAAATCTGGTTACTGATCTTTGTAACACCCTTAAAAGCCAAGCTCACAATTATGTGACAGCATTTATGGGGCCCAGGGAACCAAATGGCATGGTCTCTAGAAGTTTGGTGTCAAGGCCGAGCAGTTAAGTGTTTCAGCAGATGATACAAAAGACCCGGCTTCCAACACAAAGGCAGCAAGGGCTCTCCTCTCAGCACCATCCTCAGAGCCAAGCAAGAGTTACAGTAAAGGAGAGCACGTGAAGACCCTGGCTCAGGATCCCCCAATACCTTAATAAACGTGTGCCCAAAGGACGAGGTTAATGCAACATTAACAGAACTGTATTTCCAATGCAATCTTGTAAAGAAATCATAACTTACATCCTTTCATAAAGCTAAAAATTTCCCCCTAATTTATCTTTTTTATAAACTGGACTTTTATGCTGAATAAAATTACAATGATGTGGGTTCCATATAACCAAAAACTTCTTGTCAGACAATTAATCAGAAGCAGCTACACTTGACTTTTTTCAGTAAGAACAGAAGTATCGTATGATTTAATGGGATCTATTTTAAGTGAAAAAGCTTGCAGAATGGCCAAGTGGTCAATACAATACGTAATATCATCTACCTGTACCCCCCATTTTGGTATTGGGGATTATTGAACCCAGGGGCATTCTACCTCTGAGCTATACCACCAGCCCTATTTTATTTTGTATTTTGAAAAAGGGTCTTGCTAAGTTGATGCGGGTCTAAGTTGCTAAGGCTGGCCATGAACTTGTGATCCTCGTGTCTCAGCCTCCCTAGTATTGGGATTACAGGCATGAGCCACCACGCCTGGCCCCCTTTTACAAGTGCACCACTATCAAATTCTCACCTCAAGCATCCCTACCCAGGTGAGGCCTCTGCTAACTCCCCAACGTAGGCCTCTCCACTCCTCCCCTTTGTGCCTCTACTTCCTCCTTCCCTCCTGCAAACATGTCCCAGAAGCCTCCTACCCTTCCGGGGCAATATTTACCACCCACCTCCCCACTGACTATTAGCTGCCACTGTGCAGGCACAGCGTCAGACAAGACACCACACACGGCACAGTATCTCAGCACACAGCGGGCACCGAGTACAGTCTTACAAGATGGATGGAAAAGTAGATCCAGGCACCAAAAAATGACCCCGAAGTGCTACAACATGTTCAAGTTTTCCAGAAGCCAACCTGCTAGAGAACAGTAAGGAGAAGGACCCAGACGTGAGCCCCGGCCTCTGAATTAGGTAATTTTAGGAAATTCACAACCTCCATGTAAGTCCGTTTGCTTATCTGTGACCCAAGAGAATAATAAAATTTAAGCTTCACAAAGCTGGCTAGTAAGATGGTAGAAGTAAAGCATTTTATAAACTATACAGCAATATGCTGTATTGTTGTTGCTGTTGTTAATGAAGAAAGAGAATTTCAAAAACACCTTTTTTAAAGAATTTCAGCCAAAATATTCCATAATGAGTGATATGGAAAATAAAACGAAGTAGCTGAACACCCCGCTTGCTGGAATTCAAATCATCCAGATTGTGGTGGGTTGGTATGAGAGCTCTGTACTGAAAACACCCCTGACCCTGTCACCAAAGCGCCCAAGAGCCCTGAGGAGAGCAACTGCCCTACTCTGCTGAGAGCGGGAGCCCAACTGAGAAGCTCGAAGCAGGAATGGCTTGGGAAGCACCGCATAGACTATTCTTTTCCTTCACAGTCCTTGAGGGACTCTTACCTTGAGATATCCTCCAGCAGAGACGAGCATTTTGCTGTCTGGAGAAAAGCAAAGGTCAGTTACCCAGCCTCCATGGGTAGCAGCTCCTTCCTCTCCTGAAACTGGCGCACACAAATGAAGCAGCTCACCGCTTGAGACGTTCCATATCTACGTAAACATGACACGTAACTCACTAACAGGGTACCCAGAAGTGCCTCTAATTTAAAAAATACACTTACATACATATCATCTGGGATATATTTGGAAACCTTTCTTTAAAAAGAAAAAAGGATTAGCCAGGCATAGTGGTGTGTGCCTGTAATCCCAGTATTTGGGAGGCTGAGACAGAGGATTGATTGCAGGTTTGAAGCCATCTTGAGCAACTTAGTGAGACCCTGTTTCAAAATAAAAAATAAATTAGGGTTGGGAGTGTAGCTCAGAGGTAGAATGCCCCTGGGTTCAATCCCCAGTACCCCCCCGACACACACACATTAGAGTGATTAATTAAAATGATGCCTATTTTCATTTTTTTAAAAAAAGAAAGAGTTAGGGGTATATCTTAGTAGTAGAGCATGTGCTTAGTGCTTAGCACGTGCAAGGTCCTGGGTTCAATCTCAAGCAAGGGTGGGCAAAGAAAAAAAGGAAAAACAAAAAAAGAATGAAAGGTGGTGCAAGGAATCACAAATGAGGCCATATAAGCTATCTCAAAAAAAAAAAAAAAGAATTCTACTCTAAGAGCTAACACCAAGAATGTTGACAAATGTCATTAAAATACCTAAAGAGGCCAGGTGTGGTGGTACACGCCTGTAATCCCAGTACTTGAGAGGCTAAGACAGGAGGATCACAGGTTCAAGGACAGCCTCTGCAAGTAGTGAGACTCCCATCAACCTAGCAAAACCCTGTTTCAAAATAAAAATAAAATAGGGCTGGGGGTGTAGCTCGGAGGTAGAATGCCCCTGGGTTCAATCCCAAGTAGCACACACACACAAAAAAAAACCTAAAGAATTTAAGTCCCTATAATGTTCTAAAATATATATATTCTAAGATTATTTAAATAGATTCTTAGAAGCAACCCAATCACTTACAGATGGTAATATATCCATTTATTTTCAGTGATGCTGACTATACAAAGCAGTGAAATGCACAGGAGAATAAGAAAAAGAAATACAGGCATACATAGCAAAAGAAAACAGTTGAATTATCATTTATAAATGTCTACCTAGAAAATCCAAGAGAGACAAATGAAAACAACTCTGGAAGAATTCAGTGAGATAGCCAGATATAACACATATATAAAAAAAATCAATGCTTTCCTACATTCTGAATAATCAAGTAGAAAAATTAATTTTTCTTTCTAAAAAAATTACAGAGCCAGACATGGTGGCACATGCCTACAATCCAGTACTTGGGAAGCTGAGACAGGAGGATCACAGGTTTCATCCTCAGCAACTTGGGCCCTCAGCAACTTAGTAAGATCCTGTTTCAAAATAAAAAATAAAATAGGGCTGGGAGTGTAACTTAGCAGTAGAATGCCCCTGGGTTCAATCCCCTGGACCACACACACAAAAGGGACATTGTCTCATAACTGTGTATAGGAGCCCTTTCCTCCAAAGATGTGAACTCAAAGCAAAATGAATGTTCCCACCGCGACCCTGCCACGTCAGCTGCCAGGCGTTTATGGGGATGGATAGGGAAGGCTGGTCCTCAAGCAGGAGGATCTGAATTTTCCTGGAAAGTCGATCTGATTACACCTCTATTCCTGCAAAGCCCATACTCTATTATTCCTCTGCATCATATACCTAACTCCTTGAGTTTTAAATCCTACTGTGCTTAAAACACACACACACACAGAGAAAAACACCTTCATTCTACTGATTACCAAAACAGCCATCCCAATGCCCAAAGCTTTCCCATATCTGTCCAATTCTAACACCACCAAATCAAATGATTGCTGTTCCATGATTTCTGATCTTGCAGTGTGCAATTTTTTCCATATTGTAGTATTATTTCCACAGACATAAAGAATTCCATGCCTCCCAAAAAGATTGTTTTCTAAATAAAATTGGCACACTTTATATGTGTATCTTAAGCACTGCAGGACAATAAACACCGGCCTATCGTGCAGCCTCTACCTCAGGAAGGTTAATGGGACCTTCGATGCCCACCCAGTGACAGAAAACTGAACCTCTGTACTGCCTGATCAACAAAGGCAGACAGTCCGAAGAGGACTGCAACAAACCACAAGCTAAGTGTTGACTAATGGGTAGAGTGCTAGGTTTCTTTGTGCACTGGTAACAGCAGAATTTGCAATTCATTTATAATCCAGACAATGATTTACAAAGTTACTTTCCTCAAATTCTGTCACTAAAAACAACCTTTGGTTCAAGTCCAAAAATTAAGATGAATCATTCTCAAACTAGCAGCAAAGAACCAGCTGCAAATAACTAGGGCATCTGCCTCCTCACATATAGAGGAAATGCCTCAGTCTAACTCGGAAATGGATTCTTTCCTGCAATGGAGGCAAATGTACCAGAGCCTCGGGCCTGTGCTTCCCAGCCCATTAGCAGAGGTCCCCAGCGAGGTGAACAATGCTGGCCCAAGCTGCAAAAGGAACAGCGCTCTCATGTAGCGAACCCCTACCCTGATTTCTCCATTGTCATCTCCAGTCGCCAGCAGGGAGCTGTCCACAGAGAAGGCAGAGCAGCGCACACAGCCATTGTGGCCCTTCAACTCATGAAGAGGGGAGAGGAGTTCAAAACTCCAAATCTGGAAGGCAATTAGGATTGCTTAGGAAAGGTAAACATCCTCAAAGTAAGCATCTGCAAACCTAGCCTTGCATGCTGATTTTGAGCCATGAATTCAATCACAGGTCACATGGAAGTTCTAGCGCTTGGCAGTGCATAAACTTTCACGACATGCCCGAGCTCCAACTTCTGATTTTCTTTTAATTAAGTTAAATTCAGCTCAAGGAACAAAGTCACATCTTCCTTATCTTTAGACTTGGTAGAAATAAAACAGAATCAGTTAAGAGCAGTCTGTAGAGTGAGGCAGATCTGAGTTAGAGTCCTGGCTCCGGGCTCCACTCTTTACTAGTTCCTTGTGAACTACAACAACTCCCATAAGCTTCTTTAGCTTCAGTTTCTGCATCAGTAAAATGGGGACAATGGTACCTATATTGTGAAGATCAAATGAAAGTACAAGGACTGAAATTCCTAGCACAGGGCCTCATGCATGGTAAGTGCTCTTTAAAGGTTAGTCACTGTACTGTCTTAAAATATAAGACAGACACGTAGACAAAAGCTGTTACTATACTGCTTTATACATCTTTTGGATTCATAATACATAATCAATACCAAAGTTTTATGCACGGACACTTGAACTCATTGACCTACCTTTGCAGTCTTATCAGCAGAGGTAGATGAAAACTTGGTAGCATCAGAAGAAATATCACAAGAAAGTACTGTACCCTGGTGACAGACAAAATCTTTTTCCATTCTTCCAGTAATAATATTCCATACCTTAAGAAAGAAAGAAAGAAAAAAAACTTAAAAGTTAACACTTTTAAGAACATTTTGTATTAAGAAACATGGTAAAGGCAGGAGCGGTGGTGTGAGCCTGTAATCCAGCAACTCGGGAGGCTGAAGGAGGAGTCTTGAAACTTGGAGGCTAGCCTCAGCAACGTAGTAAGACCCTGTCTCAAATTTTTTTTTTAATAAAAAAGGGCTGAGGATGTAGCTCAGTGGTCAAGTGCCTCTGTGTTTGATCCCCAGTGAGGGAGGGAGGGAAAGAAAAGAGAGAAAAAGAAAATTAAAAACAAAGTCCACCCCCCAAAAAAAGAACCATGATCAGCTATAAGACAGATCTACAGAATGAATTTTCACACACTGGTTGCTCTGACCTCTTCAGAAGTATCCTTTAGTATAAAATGCTTACAAACATACAGCAGATATAGGTGACTACAGTGAACAGAAAACAAGCATAATAACTTAATTTTTAAAATTAACATCCATGTGCTTTTTGGCTGTCACAATAAAATCACTGCAATATCAGAAAACTTAAAAAAAAAAGCCTGAGATTCAAATTACCTTTACTGTTCCATCAAATGACCAAGACAGCAATCTTGAATTGTTCAGGAGCCTGAAGTCCTTCACTGCTTCCTGATGGGCTTCTAGAAAGACATACTCCTCTGACTGCCAATTCCATATCTGAATAGCAAAGAAATAAATTTGTCTGTTAAAACCCTCCCCCAATATCCCATGGAGGGCTAAGGAGAGTGTACACTCTCTTGTCTAACGTCTTTTTTTCCTGATGGCATTTGAAACAGAGAATATGGTGTCCACATTTTACAAAGAGAAAAACTGAGGTTAATTAACTTGACTAGGAGCAAAATAAATTTTTCCTCCAAATAAAATTTGTTTTCTTCAGTGGCTTACAGAATAGTTAATTATACCAGAGGATAAAGAAAAGCCACAATATGCCAGTGAGCTCACCATCTGATTAAATTTTCCAGAGAAAATTATCTCAATTACATATTCACAGATTTCTGACCTTACAAACTGGGCAAGTCTGCAGATTCTGGCACCACTGAAGCTGGCCCTACTGCCCAAGAAGGTCATCTGAACAAAGCAGCTTAAAATCAGGTCATAGAATTTCCAAGCTTCAGAGATCTTAGCTAACCCTAGTGCAATCCTCGAAATGACAGCAGAAGCAAGAGGGCTTCTTTTTCACATGGAGCTGCAGGAAGAGTTTCCCAGACACGAGGAGGGGGAGCGGAGGGACTGAGATAATGTCAGTAACTGGCACAAAATAAGCATGCAAGCATATCTGAGGCACAGGACTGGACAGAAGAGACGTTATCTCAATGCCCTGCCTACGTGAAGAAGCCCCTTACTAAGTCACAGCAACTGTGTCTACAGCCTTATTAATTCTTAAAATTAACTCATTTAGCATACGTTTATTTAGCACCTATGTCCTGGGAAAGGAAAGGGGAGGGGAGGGGAGAAGAGGGCAGGGGAGGGG
>PVJS01035032.1:0-21231 GCA_004027185.1 Glis glis | reverse complement strand
TTTATTTTGAAACCGGGGCTCACGAAGGTGCGGAGGGCCTCACTAAGGAGAGAGAGAGAGAGAGAGAGAGAGAGAGAGAGAGAGAGAGAGACAGGGAGAGACAGGGAGAGAGAGAGTTTAGGCTGGCCGTGAACCTGGATCCTCCGGTCTCCGCCTCCCAAAGTACTGGGATTACAAGCATGCGCCACTATGCCCAGCTCCCCAGCACTTTTTAAAAATTTTTTATTTTGAAACAAGGTCTGGCTAAGTTGTTGAGGCTGGCCTCAAACCTGTGATCCTCCTGTCTCAGCCTCCCAAGTACTGGGATTAGAGGTGTACACCACTGCTCCTGGGTGTGATGTGCATTTTGATGTCCTGGTCAAGGTGTTCTCTGATTTTTCCACTAATATATGATTTTTTAATCATAAAATAAATTATTTTAAAATAATAAATCATAAACAATCACATTGCAATCATTAGAAACTTAATTTAAATGAAAAATTGTTTTCTTGTGTTCTCTTGATTGGGCAAGGCCTATTTTCTACCCCCCACCCCATCGGTGAGACTGAATTTGAGAGAGAAAGAGTGGGACTTGAAAGCATGAAGTTGCAGAAGAGAAAGTAAGGTCTGGAGAGGTCAAGTGACTTGTCCAATGTGAGGCCCAGGGTCCTCCGCCTCTGACCTGTCACTCTTCACACTGCAAATCTGGTGAGCCAACGCATAACACATGCTTTCTCTGATCGGTTGTCACCAAAGAACTCTTCCAAAAAAGACACCCTGTCCTTCCCCTCCTTGCCACCTGTATTGTGACACCCCTGGGTCTCAGTCCAGCTTCAGATATTCTCACATTAAAACACTGTCCGTGTCCAAACTGGAAACGCGTTTCCTGTCTTATCATTTCAACGAGTTACCTTAATCCCTGGCTATCTTAGCCAGTGAGGACGGAGATAAAGAAACTCAACCAAGGCATGCTGGATTGAGTCCACAGAGGTGCCTTTGTATAACTTGTGGTAGAGGAGTAATGATGTTTTGGGTTTTTTTCCTCCCCTGGCTCTAAGCAGAGTCAACTGTGCTATTTTGAAATCTGGCAAGGGCAGACAGCCCAAGAACCTATAATTGTAGAGGGACCGTCTTTTCTGGCAGCCATGTCTGCGCATGTAGGTTGTGGAAAGCAGGAGGAGGCCGGCAGTAGAGTCGGTGCCTAGAGAGCCGAGATTCAGAGCCAGTGCTACCATGATATGAATTCATTTCCTGGATTGCTTCTTTGTTTCCCATAGCTGTACTGACCTTTCTGGGTCTCTGCTTCTCCAAATAGTGATTAAAAAGCTGCTTTTGCTTTTTTTTTTTTTTTTTTTTTTTTTTTGCGGGGATGGAACGCAGGGGCGTTCTAGCTCCGTGCTATGCCCCCCGGCCTTATTTTTTATACTTTTATTTTGAAACTGGGTCTCACGAAGTTGTGGAGGGCCTCACTAAGTAGAGAGAGAGAGAGAGAGAGAGAGAGACAGGGGGAGAGAGAGAGAGAGAGACAGAGAGAGAGCGAGAGAGCTGAGGCTGGCCGCAAACCCGGATCCTCTGGTCTCTGCCTCCCAAAGTACTGGGATTACAAGCGTGTGCCACCACGCCTGGCTGCTCTTGCATTTTTACATGGATGTTCACGAAAACTGATGGAGCATACTGTGGGGAACAAATCTCAGTGGCTCTTCCACTAGTGGCTGGAGGATCGTCATGGCTGAATTGGGCCCATTCCAAATTCACAGGTGGAAGTCCTAACCCACAGCACCTCAGATTGTTAACTGAATTCAGTAATAAGGGTTTTAAGAAGACAATTAAATTGGCCAGAGATGGTGGTGTGCACCTGTAATCCCAGTACTTGGGAGACTGAGACAGGAGGACCGCAGGTTTGAGACCAGCCTCAGCAACTTAGCAAGGCCCTCAGCAACTTGGTGAGACCCTGTTTCAACATAAAAAGTAAAAAGGGGTAGGGTGTAGCTCAGAGGTAGAATGACCCTGACTTCAACCTCCAGTACCAAAATATAAAAACAAGAATAAATAAGCCTGCTTGTAATAGTGGTGCACGCTTGTAATCCTAGTACTAGGGAGGCTGAGACAAGAGAATCGCAGGTTCCCAGCCAGCTTCAGCAACCTAGTGAGGCCCTCCACAACTTAGTGAGACCCAGTTTCAAAATAAAAGAATAAAATAGGGCTGGGGGTGGAGCTCAGAGGTTGAATGCCCCTGGGTTCAATCCCCAGTACCACCAAATAATAACAATAACAATAACAATAACAATAATAAATACAAATAGAAAACTAAAAATAAAATAAAAAGGGCTGGGGCTATGGCTCAGAGATAGAATGTCCCTGGGTTCAATCTCCAGTACCCCCTCCAAAAAAATCTCAAGACAGCCATAGCAGAGCATGAAACCAGGTTAAACCCCTCTAAATCTGGGTGACAGCAGCACATGTCGCCTCCCCCCACCCCCGCCCCCATGAAGCTGCTTTTGCTTCTGGACCTCAGTTTCATCATCTGGAAAGTGGTAGTAATAACTGCACCCACTTTTAGGGCTGTTGGGAAGATTAAATCAGACTGCAGGCTAAGCTCCCAGACGACATGAAAGGGTGACCCAGGAGGGTGTTGAGTTAATTGCCTTGCTTGGGTTGAGTCCTGGGATCACAAGAAAGACTAGCTTGTCTCTTTTTTCTCTGCTCACGGTCAGTGAGCCGTCCGCCTGTGAGATGGACGGTGTTGTGTGGTGGGCGGTGTGGGGTCGGGAGAGATCCTGTGGGGTGAACAAAGCCCAGAGTTCGATGATTGGCTTACTTAAGTCCTAGGACCTCCGCTGCAGGGCCGGCTGGCTCTGTTTCCTCCTCGCCCCTTGCCTGCTACCCAGGAAGTACGCGCCATTGAAAGTGGCATTCGGGCCCCAGAGCTTCCGTGTTGTTGCCTGACTTTCTGACAAAAGTGTTATTATTTCCACACACATGACTCTTTTATTCTATAAATAAATAAGGCTTTAGAAGGCAACTGAACACAACCCTGATGTCTAAAATAGGACAGCTGATCCTTGTGAAATCAAGCCTTGCGTGGAGGTAAAGTAAGGCGGCGGGTGGGGGAGCGTGGTGGCTCACGCTTGTAATCCCAGTCTTTGGGATGTTGAGACAGGAGGATCGCAGGTTCGCGGCCAGCCTCAGCTACTTAGTGAGGCCCTCCACAACTTAGTGAGACCCTGTTTCCAAATAAAGAAAAAAAAATAGGGCTGGGGGTGTAGCTTGGAGGTAGAATGCCCCTGGGTTCAATCCTCAGTACCGCAAAAAAAAAAAAAAAAAAAAGTCAGGGGGTTTTCAGTGGCATTTGGGAAAGGGGCAATTATCTTATTTGACATATTTATTGTCTTCTAAAATAATTTAGAAGCCTGTCTGTTGTATGTAAAAGAATAAAATGCCTAACACTAATCATTTTTCAAGTAATAATATCTCATGGAAATAATTTTTATCTTGAGATATACTTTTTTTTTTTATGCTGGGGATTGAGCCCAGGGGCATTCTTTCTCCAAGCTATACCCCCAGCACTTCTTGATTTTTTTATTTTGAAACAGAGTCTCGCTAAGTTGATGAGGACCTTGCTGAGTTGCTGAGGCTTACCTGGAACCTGCGATCCTCCTGTCTCAGCCTCCCAAGTACTAGGATCACAGGCATGCGCCACCACACCAGGCTAGGTATAAAGTTCTACCTAAATCTTCTGCTGGTATTTCAGCAGATTTCATGGCATAGTGAACAGAACAAATTGTAGTGGTTTTTCTTTGCAATTTGACTTCTTCCAAGAAGGGCTGAGTCTATGGATCCAACTCTTCCTTGTTTACATCATGATGCAATCGGCATTTTTGATAGGAAAGCTCAGAATTTTATAAATATAAGTCTATAAAACAGTAGCATCTTATCTGGGCGTGGTGGCGCGCTTAAAATCCCAGTACTAGGGAGGTTGAGACAGGAGGATCGCAGATTCGAGATCAGCTGCAGCAACTTAGTGAGGCCCTCCGCAACTTAGTTGAGACTCTGTTTGAAAATAAAAAATAAAATAGGGCTGAGGGTGTAGCTTAGAGGTAGAATGGTCCTGGATTCAATCCCCAGTACCAAAAAAAAAAAAAACAAGTAGCATCTTTCTTTGTACTGCTAGCCACTTCCACAAATGTAGTCAAAACAGCAAAATGAGGTTGATGGAGGTTTTTTTTTTTTTTTTTTTTTTTAGTGAAACAAGATGATAGTAAGATATGCCTACACTTTGTTCTCATTGTCATTAGAGTAAATCTAAACTCCTTCAAGATCCTAACTGGTCTGGCTGCTGCTACATGAGAGGTTGTAGAAAGATAAAGCAATATCCAAGCTCCTTTTCTTTCGGTCTGTGTTCATGATCCCTGTGATCAAAGCCTCTCGGTTCTAGTTGCTTACGGAAGGAATGAGGTAGAACAGGGTCAGTAATTAATATAATCATATTTAATTAATATGCAATGATAATTACATGTTGTCAACTAATGCATTCTAAATTCCCAAGGCGTATGGCAAAATATACCACCGAAGCCATGGAGGCTGACCTGAAGTTGTGTCCTAGAGAAAGGAGATTTGGAGAGGAACGCAGTCTGGACCCCAGGTCCTGCAGTAAGGACTTCCGCCTTGGCCTGGCGTGGTGGCACACGCTTGTAATCCCAGTACTTGGGAGGCTGAGACAGGAGGATCCGGGTTTGCGGCCAGCCTCAGCTACTTAGTGAGGCTCTCCGCAACTTAGTGAGACCCTGTTTGGAAAAATAAAGAATAAAAAATAGAGCTGGGGGCATAGCCCGAAGGTAGAATGCCCCTGGGTTCAATCCCCAGTACCACAAAAAAAAAAAAAGAACTTCGGCCTGGGTTCAGAACAAAACCCTGCACTTTGTCCTGTCCATTTCTACCTTGCCTTCCCTGGTAGAAACATTACCCTGTTTCACACATCTACCTTCTCATGTGAAGTCGCAACATTGCCTAACCTCCTTCAAGTGGTGAGGCAGTTGAGGGGATTCAGGTGATCGCAGGTGACAGAGGCTCAGGTGAGACTGCCCGAGGGACACAGGTAGTGCCTGAGGCGTGTGGGAACTGGAGCGCGGTCAGGATTTAGCAGTCGCTCTGCTACTCTATCCGTGTTGGAACTCAGGCTCAGAACAGACGAATGCCAAACTAGATTGAATCATGCTCCTCTTAGCTGTGTGACACGGGACGAGTTCCTTAAGCTCTCTGTGGCTGTTTGCTCAGTGAGATGAAACAGACCTCCGACAAGGTTGAGGTTAACTTATTTATTTATTATTTTTTATGGTGCTGGTGATTGAACCTAGGGGCATTCTACCTCTGAGCTACACCCCCAGCCTGATTTTTTTTTTTTTTTGGAAACAGGGTCTCACTAGGTTGATGAGAGTCTTACTACTTGCTGAGGCTGTCCTCAAACCTGCGATCCTCTTGTCTCAGCCTCCCAAGTACAGGGATTACAAGCGTGCACCACCACGCCCGGCTAAGGTTAACACATTTAAAATATTACTCAGCACACAGAAACTGATATGGATTTGCTTTAACTATTATCATTTTTATTATCTTGGTTATATTTTTGATTACCTCTGCAGCTACTGTCTATCCACTATCTCCATTGTGTCTTCTGCCTCTGAGCTTCTGACTACCACCTTTTATTCCTTCCTTCCTTCCTTCCTTCCTTCCTTCCTTCCTTCCTCTCTCTCTCTTTCGTATTTGGTTTGAACCCAGGGGCATGCTACCTCTGAGCTATACCCCAGCCCTTTTTATTTTTCGTTTTGTAACAGAGTCTCGCTAGGTTGCTGAGAGTCTCCCTGCATTGCTGAGGCTGGCCTGGAACCTGCGATCCTCCTGTCTCAGCCTCCCAGGTGCTGGGATTATAGTTGTGCACCACCATGCCTGGTGACTATCACCTTTTCTATGTGTGACTCTCAGCATTTACCCCTTTTGGCTTTGTGTTCTATTTCTGGTGCTGATTACTTTCTTTTTTAAAAGACAGTTTTAATTTCTTCTTTTTTTTTTCTTTTTGTGATGCGGGGGATGAATCCAGGGCTTCATGCATGCTACAAGCACTCTGCCACTGAGCTACTTCCTTAGCCCTGACTACTTTTTTTCCCTTCCTTTCCCTCCCTCCCTCCCTTCTTCCTTCCTTCCTTCCTTCCTTCCTTCCTTCCTTCCTTCCTCCCTTCCTTCTTCCTTCCTTTCTTCTTCCTTTCTCTTAGCACTGGGGATTTAACCCAGAGGCATTCTGCCTTTGAGCTGCAGCCCCAGGCGTACTTTATTTTTTATTTTGAAAAAGGGTGTTGCTAAGTTGCTTAGGGCCTCACTAAGTTGCTGAGGCTGGTCTTGAACCTGCGATCCTCCTGTCTCCACCTCCGGAGTCCTGGGATGACAGGCATGCACCGCCGCGCCCGCTGACTGCCTTCTTTCATCTCGTTTTCTGTACGTCACCTTCCTCTTAACTTGTGCTTCTGTTTATTGCTTTTTCCCTCTGTGCCTTTTTTGCTTCTGCTTTACTCTCTCTGGCTCTTGGTGTGTCACATTAAATGTCTTGGGAGAAAATTTGATTGGGCCAATTAGAGATTACTCAGTATGCCCCCCTTTTTTTGTGGTACTGGGAATTGAACCCAGAGGCATTCTACCTCCAAGCTACACCCCTAGTCCTTTTTATTTATTTTATTTTGAAACACAGTCTCACTAAGTTGCTGAGGCTGGCCTTAAACCTATGATCCTCCCATCTCAGTTCCCAAGTACTAGGATTACACTCAGGAAGGTAATCCCAGTACTTGGGAGGCTGAGACGGGAGGATAGCAGGTTCACGGCCAGCCTCAGCTACTTAGTGAGGTCCTCTGCAACTTAGTGAGACCCTGTTTCAAAATAAAGAATAAAAAATAGGGCTGGGGGTATAGCTCAGAGGTAAAATGCCCCTAGGGTCAATCCCCAGTACCACACACACACAAAAAAATAGCATCTTGCACCGGGCGTGGTGGCGCACGCTTGTAATCCCAGTACTTTGGGAGGCCGAGACCGGAGGATCCGGGTTCTCAGCCAGCCTCAGCTCTCTCTCTGTCTCTCTCTCTACTTAGTGAGGCCCTCCGCAACTTTGTGAGACCCGGTTTCAAAATAAAGTATAAAAAATAGGGCCGGGGGTGTAGCGCGGAGGTAGAACGCCCCTGGGTTCAATCCCCGGTACCGCAAAAAAAAAAAAAAAAAAAAAAAAGAAATAGCATCTTGCAATGTGAAGGGTACATCTATGGCTATTAACTGTATCTCATTTAGGACTCAAACAATAGAGAGTTGAATGGAAATCATCAGCCAGGCATGGTGGCTCACGACTGTAATCCCAGTACAGTCGAGGCTGCGATGGGAGGATCACAGGTTCAAGGCCAGCCTTAGCAACATGGTGAGACCCTGTTTCAAAATAAAAAATACAATAAAAAGGGCGGGGGTGTGGCCTGGAGGTAGATCACCCCTGGGTTCAATTCCCAGTACCACCCCCAACACAGTATGGAAATTATCTAAGGTGAAATGAAAGTAAAGAGGCTTAACATGTGTATGAGACAAAGACACTGAAGGCTGGTTGTGACACTTTCTCTTTGCTTCCTTAATACTCTGGCTGGTTTGACAAACCACGGCACTAATGACCTGGCCGAGAGATGCTGCAGAGTCAGCGTCCTTCCCCGCAAAGGCTTTTCTGAAGGTAGAATCCCGGGGAGCAAGGGAAAGGACCAGAAAACCACGTTTTTGTAGGACTTGGGAGATAGAGCCTCTAGCCTGAAGATTCATTTATCAGCCATTTGTTTCAGCTCGCCAGGAAAATTCTTTCAATGAAAGCGTGTATTCCATTCCCACCTTCCATCTGTTCTTAGGTCCTATTAGACAGAAGTTTCTGGATTGAAATTAACATGCTATTTTATTTATTACTTTTTTTTGATGCTGTGGATTAAACCCAGGGGCATTCTACCTCTGAGCTACACCCCAGCCCTTTTAATTGTTTAGTTCGAAACAGTTTCTCACTAAGTTTCTGAGGGTTTCACTAAATTGCTGAGCCTGGCCTCCAACCTAAGATCCCCCTGTCTCAGTCTCCCACATATTGGGATTACAGGCATGTGCCACCATGATCAGCTAACATGTCATTTTAAAATGTAAATTCTAAGCCGGGCATAGTGGCGCACGCTTGTAATCCCAGTACTTGGGAGGCTGAGACTGGAGGATCCGGGTTCGTGGCCAGCCTCAACTACTTAGTGAGGCCCTCTGCAACTTAGTGAGACCCTGTTTCAAAATAAAGAATAAAAAGTAGGGCTAGGGGTATAGCTCGGAGGTAGAATGCCCCTGGGTTCCATTCCCAGTACTGCAAAAAAAAAAAAAGTAAATTCTAGTTAAGTCGAAGAATTCTAGTTAAGAATTAGAAGAGACTAAATAGAGAAACAGTAAATTAATGATTGTCCAAGTAAAGGCGAGTGGGGTAGAAACGAATGGACCAGCCTGAAGCCTGGGAATCGTAAGCGACACTGGTCTGGGAACGGCATGCATCACAGTGTCAAACTGTGTATAATTTGATTAGCAGTGGACCATGAAAAACATTTAAAATTTTTTTTTGTAGTACTAGGGGCATTCTACCTCTGAGCTATGCCCCCCAGCCCTATTTTGTTTTTTATTTTGAAATAGAGTCTTGTTAAGTTGCTGAGGCTGGCTGCAAGCCTGAGCGATCCTCCTGTCTCAGCCTCCCAAGTACTAGGATTACAGGTGTGTGCCACATGCCAGGCTGAAATATTATTATTATAATTTTTTTTGTGGTACTGGCGGTTGAACCCAGGGACATTCTACCTTCGAGTTATACCCCCAGGCCAATTTTATTTTTTGTTTTGAAATAGTGTCTCACTAGGTTGCTGACAGCCTCACTACTTGCTGAGGCTGTCCTGTCCTCAAACCTGTGATCTTCCTGTCTCAACCTTTCAAGCACTGGGATTACAGGTGTGCGCCGCCATGCCTAGCTGAAATGCTGTTTGAAAGATGCACCTGACTTACTGTTGTGGCAGGTGAAAATCAAAGGTTGAGTTTCTGGTTGTGAATAATGCTGTTACTGATCGAGTGTGTTTCTGAGACCTCTAAAGAGAGTCGAGCAGGGTGCAGGTTGGTAGGAAGGATGGCAGCGACCTGGCATGCCTGTGAAGGCCTGACAGTTTAGGAAAGGCTCCGCCTGCGAGGGATGAGTGCCCTGCGGATCCCCTGTATGAAATGGAAAACAGGAATTGCTCCTTTGCATTGGAGAGGCTGGCACTCTTGTCTTGGTGACCTCTCTCAGCATATAAGAACCTAGTCCAGTGCAGTGGCGCTGCCTGTAATGCCAGTACTTGGGAGGCTGAGACAGGAGGATTGCAAGTTCAAGGCCAGTCTCTGCAACTTGAGATCTGTTTTGAAATATACAAGTGAAAAGGTTTGGGGGTATAGCTTGGAGGTAGAATGCTCCTGGGTTCAATCCCCAGTACAAAATATATATATAAGAACCTAACTTTTGTTTGTTAGTTATTTGAGACAGGGTCTCACTATGTTGCCCAGGCAGGCTAGAACTCCTGGGCTCAAGTGATCCTCCTGCCTCAGCTTCCTGAGTAGCTAGGATTACTGGTGCACACCACTGCACTTGTCTACCTAACATGCTATTTTAGAAAATTTAATTAACTAAGTTTGTAATAGGGTTAATTGTTTAAAGGAATTTAATTTAGCTATGGATTGAACATCAATTAAAGACTATGAAAAATGATCATTCTTATTTTTAATTAAAAATTTTAATTTATAAATGGATGAATAAAATGGTTAAGTTGAATGAAACTCGGTCATTAGATTTATCTGGTGGCTAACCAGACAATAACCTTGGGTTGCAAGGAAAGAGTGATTAAAATAAGAATCTCCCCTTGGAACCGGATAGTGTGTCTATTTCTAACCTGTCTCAGCAGGCAGGAGGAGGGTTGATTCATAAATGATGTTCATGGTGATAGCTGAATAGTTGCTTAGCATTCAGCTAAAGGATATTAAAGTTGAGTCTGGGTCATCACCAGTGCCATGCTTGCAACCAGAATCAGCAGCAATTTCCTTTGGAAGGAATTCTAAAGGCAAACTTGTTTCATTTGGATTTGGTTCATGATTTATACTTTGTGTTTAACCCACTCTGTGTTAGCACTGTAGCTGGGATGAGACCAACTGGAGGGTCCAAAAGCCTTTGTGATCAGTCTGCTCAAGTTATTATTGAAGCCAAGCATGGTTCAATATGATCCTATGATCCCAGTACTTGGGAGGCTGAAGGATCGCAGGTTCGAGGCCAGCCTGGGTAACTTAATGAGACCCTGTTTCAAAATAAAAACTAAAATAGGGCTGAGGGTGGAACTCAGAGCTATAATACCCCTGGGTTCAATCCCCAGTACCATAAATAAATAAATAGATAAATAAATAAATAAATAAATAGGTCTAGGGATGCAGCTCAGTGGTGCAGCACCCCTGGATTTAATCCCCAGAAAACACACACACACACACACACACACACACACACACACACACACATACACACACATACACACACACACCAAAAAAAAAAAGGAAAGAAAAGAAAAACGGTATTATTGAACTTCTAAAGATCTAGCCATAGCAGGTTGGAGTTTAAAGTAAAAGGCAGCATTTATTCATTCCCTCAGTGAATTTTTATTGAATGTCTACAGGATAAAACATGGCTCTATGTTCCACAAAGGATGTAAAGATGAAAGAAATTAGCAAGGCCTTTAAGGAACTTACAGTCAGTGAAGAATATAAGCCATCTATAAAAATAATAGTACAGCTGGGCACATACCTGTATACTGGGGAGGCTGAGGCAGGAGGATTGAAAGTTTAAGGTCAGCCTGGGCAACTTAGTGATATCTTGTCTTAAAAAAAAAAGACTGGGGCTATAGCTTAGTAGTAGAACATCCCTGAGTTCAATCCTCAGTATTGGGTGGCTGGGGGTGGGCAGGGAGAGTACAATTGTTTTATGTCACACAAAAAAGGAAAATATGTTTACTCATAGCCTAGTAAGTATCGGGTGACACACTCTTACCTATGACATCTTGTCAGATCCTTGCTACAACTCTGGGAGGCGGGTTTTAGTAGAAACTGGCCAAAATCATTATTATTATTATTATTATTTTTTGTGGTACCAGGGATTGAATGCAGGGGCGTTCTACCTCCGCGCTACACCCCCGGCCCTATTTTTTTTTATACTTTATTTTGAAACCGGGTCTCACGAAGTTGCGGAGAGCCTCACTAAGTAGAGAGAGAAAGAGAGAGAGAGAGAGAGAGAGAGAGACAGGGAGAGAGAGAGAGAGGGAGAGAGCTGAGGCTGGCCGCGAACCCGGATCCTCCGGTCTCCGCCTCCCAAAGTACTGGGATTACAAGGGGTGGGCGTGCACCACCACGCCCGGCCCCCAAAGTCATTATTATTGAGGATATCTTATTAGGGAATACAGGTGCAAAGTATTTCAGTTCATGTGGTGGGGGTGTAGGAGGAAAAGTGGAAGCTAGGTTCAGAGAGGCAAGTTGGGGGCCAGGCTGGAAAGGCCCTTGGATGCTAGTCAAGAAGTTTAGGTTTTGTGCCTTGGTAAAGGGAAAGTCGTTTGAATGTTTCGAAAGGAATCAAGAGTGACCAGGGTCATGCTTTAGAGGGCCGCACCTAGAAGCATGATGAGTGTGGTAAGCCTCCTCCCGGCGCCTGCATCCAAGCAAACCCTTTAGGGAAGGTGTCCTCAGGCCCTCTCAGGGTGGGATGGGGTAATAAGAAGACTCGCTTGAGCCAAGTGAGGTGGTGCACCTCACTTGCACCACCTCACTGTACTGTACTGAATCCCAGTACTCGAGAGGCTGAGACTATAGGATCACAGGTTCCAGGCCAGACTCAACAACTTAGTGAGTCCCTGTTTCAAAACAAAAAACAACAAAAAAATAAAAATGGTGTAGCTCAGGAGTGGAAAGTCCCTGGGTTCAATCCCCAGTACTACAAATAAATAAATAAATAAATAAATAAATAAATAAATAAATGGGCTGGGGGTGTAGCTCAGAGGTAGAATGCCCCTGGGTTCATTTCCCAGGATCAAAACCAAAACCAAAATAAAAAAACAACAGGAAAAGGAAAAGAAGACTCAGCTTGGTCTCTGAGTCAGCTTGGTCTCTGAGTCCAGAGGGCAGAACCGAAGAGGGCACATTGCGGACAGGCGATGTGTTAGATAAAGGAAAAATGGTTGTGGAGTTGTCGACCTTGGTTCCAATTTCAGTTCTGGGTGTTTTTGAGCAATTTACTTATATAATCATGTTACACTTTTGATTCCTTATACTATAATGGTGCTACTAACACTCACCTTGCAAGATGGGTAAGAGAATTAAATGAGATATAAGGCAGATGCCTGTGGGGAGAAAAGTTAGAAATGCAGGACCTGGCTGGATTGGCGAGAGATCTTCAATGGCAGGCTGCACTGAAGATAGCTCCTGTCGCCAGGTAAGTTCCAGCAGGGACTGCAGGCACCTGTCAGGAATGTTGTAGAAGGGGTTCTTGCATCAGATGACTTTGGGCCCCTCCCATCTCTGCTGGTTTTCTCCAGCTTTGGCTGTGCCCCCCCCCCATAGTAATAATATCTGGCAAAGTTCATAGGTGCCAAAGGTAAGGTGGTCATCAGAACAGCTAGGCAGAAAGTAGTTACCTAGAACTACAGAGCTAGTTAGTATTAAACCCACAGGCGTTAGCAATGGACATTCCATTAAGCCAGCTAGGATCCCGGAGAGTGGGTAAGTCCTGGGTTCCTGCAAGTCAGGCATCCTGTTTAGCTTCTGCCCCAGTATCCTGACCCTTTGGAGTTTCCCTGAGATACCCAAAAGCCAGTCATTTAAATTTCTTTATCTCTTTCTCTCTTTCTTTTGATCAAATCCAGGGATGCTCTACTTCCGAGCTATACCCCCAGCCCTTTTTTATTTTTTTGTTTTGAAAGGGGGTCTTGCGGGCTGAGGATGTAGCTCAGTGGTGGAGTGCTTGCCTAGCATGCACAAGGCCCCAGGTTCAATCCCCAACACTGCAAATAAATAAATAAATAAATAAATAAATAAATGGGGTCTTGCTAGGTTGCTGAGAGTCTTGCTAAGTTGCTGAGGCTGGTCTCGAAACTATAATCCTCCTGTTTCAGCCTCCCAAGTACTGGGATTATAGGCATGTGCCACCACACTTGGCTTAATTTTTTTATTTTGAAACAGTGTCTCCCCAAACTGCTGAGGTTTTCGCTAAGTTGCTGAGGCTGGCTTCGAACCTGCGATCCTCTTGTCTCAGTTTCCCAAGTACTGGGATTACGGCGTGCACCAGCACCCGGCCACAGTGTGTTTATTTAAGTGTTAGATTCTCCTTTAAAAATGAAGTATTCTAGTGAAGGCTAAATGTAAACAGATACGAGCTGTCACTCTGGTTCACTGGGCAGGGGGAAGGCTGAAATCTTGTCCACCCTCTCTGTTTGAGCACTGTCTCTGTGGGTCATTTTTCAGCATTCCTCTGGAGTCTTTTGTTTTCTAGACTTTGATGGCAGCTGTTATCATTCCAGCTGCGGAGGGGATGGGAGGCAACTTCCTGTTATTCCATCCTGCCATCCCTCCGGGGGTGGACATTCCCTCCCCCGTCTCCTGTGGCTGGCTGTAGTTTTGGAAGAACAGGAGTCCGGAGACAGTCATCCTATTTCTAGGGCTGGGAGAATGGCTGGCAGCCACTCAGACACGCGGGAAGGCATCTGGGGGGGCAAGGAGGGCAGTAGGCACTGATGAACAAGTGCACCCCTGATGGAGGGAGAAGGAAGGATGAGTGGCCGAGAGAGGTTGAGTGGCCAGTCCAGAAGAGATCTCAGGGAACCAGGGGTTGTTGACTGAATGGGGGGTGGGGTGGGTGAGTAGGGGAAGGGAGGGGCTCTGGTCCCAGCAGAGACAGATGAGAGACAGAGACAGAGGGACAAGAAGAGGTATTTGAAGCTGGGAGCATTGGAGCATGCCTGTAAATTTGAGAGGCTGAGACAGGAGGATCACAGGTTCAAGGCCAGCCTCAGCAGTGTAGCGAGACCCCGTTTCAAAATGAAAAATTAAACATCGAGGGTGTAGCTTGGAGGTAGAATATCCCTGGGTTCAATTCCCCGTGTCCAAAAAAAAGAGAGAGAGAGAGATAGTTGACTTTTTTGGTTGAGAGATTATTTGAGAGTACATTTAAGGAATAGAAGGGGAAAAGAAGTGATATGATGACTCATTTCCTGGAGCTCTATATATTTATTAAGTCTTTTCCTTGAATTGGGTGTAAGGAACATAAACAGGAATTAACCATGGGACTTGCTTTTTGGAAAGCAAGAAAAATATTTAAAAGGAAGGCGGGAAATGTATTTTTTTTTTTTGGTACTGGGGATTGAACCCAGAGTCATTCTACCTCCAAGTTATACCCCCAACCCGATTTTATTTCTTATTTGGAAACAGGGTCTCACTAAGTTGCAGAGGACCTCGCTAAATTCCAAGGCTGGCTTCGAACTTGTGATCCTCCTGTCTCAACCTCCCAAGTATTGGGATTACAAGTGTGCGCCACCATGCCCGGCTAGGAAATGCATTTAACTGGACATGTATAACCACATATTTGCATATCTGTATGACCTCAATAATCCTTATAATAACCGTTGATATAGGTATTGTCAGTACCATTTTAGAGGGGAGGTAACTGAAACTTCAGAATAAAGTTGTGTGTGTGTTACTGGGGATAGAGCCCAGGAGGGGTTCTACCTTCAAGCTACATCCCAGCCCTATTTTATTTTTTTTACTTGGAAACAGGGTCTTGCTAAATTGCTGAGGGTCTCACTGTGTTATGGGAGCCAGCCTCCAACCTGTGATCCTCCTGTCTCAGTCTCCCAAGTACTAGGATTGACTTGCTCAAAGTTACTCAGCAAGTTAGTGGCAGAGCCAGGCAAAGGACCTCACCCCCCTTTTCTGTTCACTGTAGTATTCTGCTAAGTCTTGGCAGAGGACAGAGATCTTAACTAGGCTGTGAGAGAAGAGTGGAGATTCCAGTTATGCCAAGAGGTGAGCAGCAGGGCTCTGTGAGTAGACTTGTTTGAAGGCAGCAGAGAGTGAAGTCCCAGGAGTGAAGTGGGTGATGCGGGAGATACAGTGAGAAAGGGGATCAGGAGAGCTTTGGGAGGTTTGCTGAGAATTGCAGGGAAGGGGACCTGATGTGGAGGGGGAAGATGTCCAGTGACAGAAACAAACATTGTTTTAGGAACCTCATCTGGGAGTGGTGCAGAAAAGAAATGGAGTGAGGAGTACAAATGAGGAGTTTGGAATAGTGACATACGATAAATGACACAATGCTGATATAAAAGCAGGTGTGAGAGCAGTTGCCGGAGTCTGTGGGTTTTTTGGGTAGCATTACAATGTTTGAACATTATTATGTTTGAAAGAGTGTGGCGTATGGACATTGGATACTTTATATATTTTTGTGAGACTGGGGATTGAACCCAGGGGTGTTCTTCCACTGAGCCCTGTCCCCGGCCCTTTTTATTTTTTATTTTGGGACAGGTCTTGCTAAGTTGCCCAGGCTGGCTTTGGATTTGCGCTTTTCCTGCCTCAACCTCTCTAGTAGCTGGGATTACAGGTGCTCGACCATGCCGGCTTCCGTACTTTAGCAAGGAAAGATAGCTTTGGAGTCAAACAGACCTTGGTTTCAACCCATTCTGGGTGATCTGGAGTAATTTATTTCCATAACCTCACTGAGCTTTTGAGTCCTTATGTTAAGATCAGGCTAATGCTGTGTGTGGTGCCACACGCCTGTGACCCCAGTAATTGGGAGGCTGAGTCAGGAGGATCTCAGGTTAAGAACAGCCTCAGCAATTTAGTGAGACTCTAAGTGACCTAGTGAAGCCCTATTTCAAAACAAACAAACAAACAAACAAACAAACAAACAAAAGGCTGGGGGTGTAGCTTGGAGGTAGAATGCCCCTGGGTTCAATCCCCAGGTACCACACAAATACATACATACATATATACATACAATAAAATCAGGCTAATGATTGACAGGATGGTTGTGAGGATTAAGTGCATCCCTCTGCAATTTTTGGCAGAATGGTGAAACGGATGACATGTCATCAATCAAAAAGCAATAAAGACCAACAGAAAGTCAATAATTACTTCACTGTACTTCTAGAAGACGGTGGGCAATATGCTACCAATATCCTAAATAAATGAAGCCACTTTCACCATTCAGCTCTGCCCTGGGTCAGATACGGAGCCAACCGAGAGAAGGTCTCCTGGGAATCTTTCTATGTTCCCAGCCAGGGGATTATACAGCGTGATACCCGCCCAGGGTAAATGTTAGTTAATTCTTAATGATAGCTCCGCCACTGCAATTGGTTCCATTCAACAGTAATTATTCTCCTGTGGTTTGCTCAACTCCATTGTGAGTTTTCCCTGTCTTGAGCTGTGCATTCAAACAGCAGCCTTTAAGGTCCTTAAAAAGACAAAGTGGATTTTTTAAAAAAAATATTTCCCTCTGGAGATGCCATCCTATTACCTTGGAACCTTACGTGGTGTGATTTTTCTTTTTTTTTTTTTTCATCGCCCAAAGCAAAAGCCGCCACATGGTCGGCACTGCCACCAGGGAACCATTCAGCACTGGGTCTCCCTTTCTGGGCTTCTCTTCCCAAGCTCGCCGGGTGCTGGTGAAGTTCCACCTTCCCCTTGAGGCCACACCCCGCCGTCCCGCGAAGCAGCCGGGGCAGAAGGGCGAGCTGGCGTTTGCTTTTATTTGCACTGACTTAGAGCTAGCCATTTTTTTTGCACCGCGCGCCGCCGGCCGGGCTCGTACTTGCCCGTGACACCGCGCCAATTGTTCTGCTGCAAAGAGGGGGCCGGGGCCGGCGGCTTTCGCTTCCCATCTGGGACATGGCAGCTGCACCCAGGAAAGTTTAAAACTCGGCCGGTCAGGTTCCTCGCCGCCCCATTATCTCCCTTCCCTAAAGATAGCAGGAAAGGCAGCATTTTTTTTTTTCTTTCCAGCAACACCCACTTCCAGCCGAGTCTTGCTGCGCGAGGAATGTGTAAAACGAGTTGTCTCGGCTGAGTGGCAGTCGCGCGGCCCAATGGGCGGGGGCGCAGCGCCGCTGGCCCCGCCCCCGGCTGGCTCTGTGGTTCTCGGCGGCCGCGGGGAGGACCGACGCGGGAGGGAGGAGGAGGTACCTGGGCTGCGAGTGATGTCAGCTCCCCGCTCGGTGCCGGCCCGGATTCCTGGCATGGTGTAGCGCCGGCAGGGCGGGGACGGGACGGGACGGGACCGGACGGAGTTGTGCGCGCCCGCGGCGGGCCGCCGGCTCCGAGCCCCAGGCCAGGTGAGCCTCAACTTTGGGAACTACGCCGGCGGCTCTCACCCAGGTAAGGGCGTCGGGCGACCCGGGAAGCCGCCCCGCTGTGTGCTGCGGCTGGCTGCTGCAGCTGCTCCTCCTCTTCCCGGGCCGATTTCCTTTCCCAGCTCGCTCCTGCTTCCCAGAGCACTTTTGGGGGGGTGCTGGAAGTGGGGGTAGGGCCTAATTCCTGGGGCTCCGAACTAGCTTATGTGTGAAAAATACCAAGATTGCACGTGTATCCTTAGCCTCCCCCACACCTTACTCTTCTAGTAATACTAGAGGACCCCAATCAGAGAGTGTATATGGAGTGGGAGTAGGGTATTTAAAAAATGCCACAAAAATTTTATGAATCATCGACTCAACAATTAAGCTCCTGGATAGGGAAAAAGTTCTATTTTTTTTTCAGTCCCCCTATGTGGCCTATTATATATTAAGGAAAGAATATCAACCTCACTCTTATAGTTGTATATAATCCACGTAAATGATCCTTTTATATAGTTCAGACAGGATGTGAACGAGGTAGTTAGGGTGTATGCATATGAGCGTGTGGGGAAACGGGACTTCTAGGGGCACTCTGCTAAAACTCTGACTCGTGTTCCCTTGCGGGTGCCGGCCTCGGGCTCGGGAGGGGTTGGGAGGCTGAGACCCTTCAGATGGGTTTCCTCCTCCGCGGGAGAGAAGGACGGGGGCTGGTAGTTGTGTGTTCTTCGGGGATCGTGTTTTAGAGAAGGGGGTTTTAACAGGGAAATGTGATGGAAGGCGCGGCATACCCACTCTTAATTATAGGGGCGTGAGTTTTTCAACATGTGGGACCCAAACAAATCCTTGCTTTCAAGAAGAACCAGAGAGAGAGAGAGAGAGAGAGAGAGAGCAATGCAAAAGGAACTTAATTTAAAAGACTAAGTTTGGTTACATAGAGAAAGTGACCGATAACTTCGAGAAGTGGGAGAATAGGATTCTGATTTTTGTTTATTTCCTGTTTCAAACCCTTTCTGTTTCCTGCTCGGAGATTTTGCCGTGCGCAGGTCGGTAACTGGGTCTGATTGACTCTGAGGAGAAAGTTAACTCTGCACATTGATTCAGTGCTTCGAGGCTTTTTCTTTTGGAGCAGGAAAAAAATAAAGAAGTGTGGCGAGACTCTTGAGTCGTTTCCCCTTTCTTTTACCAAAGTTCCCCTGCAGAAGATCCTCCTGTTGCCAGGTCTGGAGGAAATGGGAGTGGACTTCGCTGTGAGTCAGAGCTGCATCCCAGGCCTCTGACCAAAAGGGCATTTCCAGGAGATGGGGAGAGAAAGAAGCCACATTATGTCTGGTAAACCCAAGCCAGGAAGTGTGGTGATAGAGGACTTTATAGCTGGGTTCCCTATCTTTTTAGCCAGATGACAATTAGATCTCAGAGCTAGAAAGGCTTGCCGTGTTTTGTTTTGCTGTTTATGAAACACCTGGGTCTGTATTGTTCTTATTCCTGAAAAAAATTAACTAGCACAGGGTGGATAAAGAGCAGGCTTTTGGAAAAGGGAACATGGACTTCACTGGAAAGACTAGAACATTTTAATTTTGGTTTGTGTTTTCGATCAAGACACAAAAATGAGCCGGGTGTGGTGGCACATGCCTGTCATCCCAGTACTTGGGAGGCTGAGACAGGAGGATCACAGGTTCTAGGGCAGCCTCAGTAAGTAGTGAGACTCTCAGCCACCTAGCAAGACCCTGTTTCAAAACAAAAAATAAAGCCGGGCGTGGTGGCGCACGCTCGTAATCCCAGTACTTTGGGAGGCAGACTCCGGAGGATCCGGGTTCGCGGCCAGCCTCAGCTCTCTCTCTCTCTCTCTCTCTCCCTGTCTCTCTCTCTCTCTCTCTACTTAGTGAGGCCCCCTGCAACTTCGTGAGACCCGGTTTCAAAATTAAGTATAAAAAAATAGGGCTGGGGGTGTAGCGCGGAGGTAGAACGCCCCTGAGTTCAATCCCCGGTACTGCAAAAAACAAACAAAAAAACAGAAAATAAAATTGGGCTGGGGGTATAGCTCGGAGGTAGAATGCCCTTAGGTTCAATCTCCAGTACTGGGGGCGGGGGGACACAGAAATTGCTAATGGCTGTGCAATAATGGTGAACAAGACTTTTCTATGTATGTTCTATGGGAAGTATGTACAACATACTGTATTTCCAGTGTGCTTTTTCAGGAGGAAAGAGATGTGGGGTTCCTGGGGGATAATGTGAGCTCTCTCTAGTCTTGGCTGATTAGAATATTCAAACTGCAGCTTGTAATAGCAAAAGATGGAGTTGCAAAAACTAGACAGCCAAGCAGAAAGTATCTTTAGGATGTTATCTTGATGTGCCAAACTCAGATTTACACTTTCTTACCAAGAAATTAGACTCAGCTTAGGGACCTGAATATACCCCTGCTTTAAAGTTGATTCACAGTTTCAGTAATAGTCATTTTACATACTTAATTTGAACTATTATCTTTTTCCATCCATGTTTATGAGGGCAGATGTGGTACAGTACAACATGGTACTTTTCAAGGATGATACTTGAAAGATGTTTTGAGTTATTGGGAAAGGTGGGGCCTGGGTATGGTCAAATTCCTCTTGATGAACATTGGTCCAATAGCTTCTTTCTAAATAAGGGTCAGCTGGCTTTAATGGACAAACATGGACTTGAAATCCAGTCCACAGTGTGCTGCCGGATCAAGGGCCTGATAGACAGTTCTTGGGGACAAGTTCACTGAGGGAGAGTTAACTGTTCAGGTAGTCTGTCACTCATTCTTCCAGTATAAGTCAGAACAAGGGCATTTTTCCCTGTTACTGACTTCTTAAAATCTGTCTTTCTTATTCACGAAATGTTTACATTTTGTAAGTTATTTATGTTGATCATTTGTTATATTAAATTAACTTTTTGGGTTTTGCATATCCCCCTTTTTTGTGGTACTGGGGATTGAACCCAGGGGCATTCTACTTCTGACCTACACCCCCACTCCTATTTTATTTTTTATTTTGAAACAGGGTCTCACTAAATTGCTGAGGCCCTCACTAAGTTGCTGAGGCTGGTCTTGAACCTGTGATTCTTCTGTCTCAACCTCCCAAGTGCTGGGATGACAGGTGTGCACCACTATCTATGTCTGGCTACATCTCCCATTTTTTAAAGTACTTCTTTCTCAAGCAGCACAATTTTCAAACTGCTGACTGAAAGAAGACCTCATTCAACATTCTGTCTTTTAAAAAATATCCATATACATCTCTGGCCTGGTTTGGGTTGCCTTTTCAAAACAATGAGTAAAGCCGGGCGTGGTGGTGTACGCTTGTAATCCCAGTACTTGGGAGGCTGAGACCAGAGGATCCAGGTTCGCGGCCAGCCTCAGCTACTTAGTGAGGCCCTCTGCTACTTAGTGAGACCCTGTTTTGTTTCAAAATAAAGAATAAAAAGCCGGGTGTGGTGGCGCACACTTGTAATCCCAGTACTTTGGGAGGCGGAGACCGGAGGATCCGGGTTCGCGGCCAGCCTCAGCTCTCTCTCTCTCTCTCTCTCCCTGTGTCTCTCTCTCTCTCTACTTAGTGAGGCCCTCAGCTCTCTCTCTCTCTCTCTTTCCCTGTGTCTCTCTCTCTCTCTCTCCTTAGTGAGGCCCTCCGCAACTTCGTGAGACCCGGTTTCAAAATAAAGTATAAAAAATAGGACCGGGGGTGTAGCGCGGAGGTAGAACGCCCCTGCATTCAATCACTGGTACCGCAAAAAAAAAAAAAAGAATAAAAAATAGGACTGGGGGTGTAGCTCAGTGGTAGAATGCCCCTGGGCTCAATCCCCAGTA
>PVJS01035031.1:0-21236 GCA_004027185.1 Glis glis | reverse complement strand
AGAGAGAGCGAGAGAGCTGAGGCTGGCCATGAACCCGGATCCTCCGGTCTCTGCCTCCCAAAGTACTGGGATTACAAGCGTGAGCCACCACGCCCGGCTATTCTTTATTCTTGAAACAGAGTATTGCTAAATTGCAGAAGCTGGCCTCAAACCTCTGATCTTCCTGTCTCAGCCTCTTAAGTACTGGGATTACAGGTGTGTGCCACCATGCATTGCTCTATCTTTAAAGTGTTTAACTTATTAACGTTTAGTGTAACTTTTGATATGTATGGATTTATTACTTTTCTGTTTTCTCCCTCTGTTTTCCTTTCATATGCATTTCTTTCCTTCCATTAAATTATTTACAGATTTTTAGAATTGCATTTAATTCATTTATTGGCTACTTAGGCATAGTTCTTTGCTTTATTTTTAGGTGGGTTTTCTATGAATTACATCATTAACTTTTCACTCTACCTGGAATATTGTACTAATTCATGTCTAATATAGAAAACTTGCAGCCATTTAAGTCCATTACCTCCCCTCCATCCTGTAAGTTTTAGGTGCCATATATAATTTATCTATCTACATAATAAACCTTTCAAAGAAATATTATGCTTTTGCTTTATACGGTCATGTGTATTTTAAAGATATTAAGAGAAAAAAATAAACTTTTACAATGACCTATATCTTTACTCATACTAGTAAAGTATGAGTATATAATGTCAAGTATATCGAAAGTTTTGCTCTTAAGACCAAAAGTTTTGCTCTTAAGATCAAGAAAAAGACAAGAATGTCAAGTCTTACTACTTCTACTCAAGGTTGTATTGAAGGTTCTTACCAGGACAATTTTGCAAGAAAATGAAGAGTGCCCTTAAGGATAAACATACAGATTGACAGAATAGAACTGAGGGTCTACAAATTAACTCTTGCATTTATGCTTAATTGATTTTTAATAAGTGTGTGAAAACCATTCAAAGGGAAAAGAGGAGTCTCCTCAACAAACAGTGCTGGGATACTTGGATAACTTTATGCAAAATAACGAAGTCAGATACTTGACATTATATACAACTTTCCTTCCTAAGGACCTGAGTGTCCAGCTGGCCCCATCTCTCTTTGCCCTAAAGAGCTTCCTTTACTTTTCTGGTAGTGCAGTTTTGGTGGCAACATATTCTCATAGTTTTTCTTAATCTTAAAAATGTCTTTATTTCACCTTCAGGCATTCATTAGATATAGAATTCTGATTTGACATTTTCTTTCACCACTTCAAAGATATCTTTCCATCGTCTTCAGGCCTTTTGATTATAATAAAAAGTCCACAGTTTTTCTAACATTTATTCCTCTTTATGCAGTGTGTTCTCTTATCTTTGGTTTTCAACAATTTGACTGTAATGTATTAAGTGTGGTTATTATCAATTTTTATTCTTGGGATTCACTGAGCTTCTTGAATCTGTTTATTTCCTTCACATACTCTGAGAAATTTTCAGTCATTATTTATGTAAATATTTCTGCCTCAGTTTCTCTTTCCTTTCCTTTCAGGACTCCAGTCACCCATGTATTAGATCGTTTGAAGTTTTGCACAGGTGTTAGTTATTCTATTAAGTGTTAGAATCCTATTTTTCTTATCTTCAGATTAGATAATTTCTAATGATGCGTCTTCAAAGGTGTTGATTATTATCTGTCATTTCCATTGTTCTGGTAAGTTCATCCAATGATTTTTAATTTTAGATACTATACTTTTCATTTCTAAAATTTTCATTTGGCTATATTTTACATATTTGTTTCTCTGCTGAAAATTCTTATCTTTAAATTTATTAGAAGCATGTTTAACTTTATCTCACTCAGCTATCATATCTTCTTTAAAGAACAAATGATTTGACCATTTGGGTTATCTTAAGATTTGGCATCTATTGATTTTTTAAAAGATAGGTCCATGTTTTTCTGATTCTTAATACGTTGGATAATTCTGGGTTATATTCTAGGCATTGTAAATATTCTGTTTTAGGGATTTTGAATTGTGTTCTATTACTCCAAAGTAATTACTCCAAAGTATTTTGTGGGGTTTTTTCTTTGTTTTTTTTTTCTTTTTTGGTTTATTTTTAGCAGGAATTTTAACTTAGGCTGAAATTACAGATTGTCCATACCTGTGATAGAGGGAAGCTTATCTCTCAGGTCAGGTATTTAAGCCTTTGTTGCAAGCTGCTTTCAATTGACTAACAAATGCATCATTCTTGGGTTATCTATAGATTTGAGTGAGTTTAAATACTGAATTAGAGGGTTCCTGTTTTTTATTATCTTCATTTTAGGCTTTTCCCTAATTATCTGGTGGCTTTAGTTGCCCCAGGGCTTTTTTACTTGGTTCATTTGGTCAAAAAAATAGCAAGGTTTTTAAATCAGAATTTTAGTCACCCTGTACCACCTACATAACAATTGTAGGCACCTTCAAAGTAAAGTCTCCAAACCAGGGGACTCATTTCATTTGGTTACCTCATGTTAAATTTCATCTTTTCTCCAAAATCTACTGCTTTCATTCAGTCTCCAGAGCCTTCAGGTGGTTCATGTTTTGTACTTTTTCCTACTTGTTACTTGTAAGAGTAGTTCACTACTGCATACTACAGGTAAAATATTAATTTGATTTTTTAAATTTCACAGTTTTCATATATTATATGCTCAAGTTTATGACTTTAAAGTTTTGTGAAATAATTAATTGAGATGGATAAAAATGTTTTTGCTAAGCACATGAAGTCTGAAATTAAAGTTTATGATTCCCAAGTTGCCATCTTATTTCATCCTTGGCATTCAATTTAATTTCCTATTTTGCTTTGGTTGCACAGTCTTGAGAAATCTTGATTTATATGGGTATATAGTTGTAAAAGATAGTTTAAACAACAGTTTATCTTAGGATATCAGTCAATAAAATAGAAGCTTTATTTTGAGGCTTGCACAAAGAGGAGTCAAATTGGCAACATGATCTTCTAATCCAAGTTTATTGTAAACATTCCATGAAAAGCAGACATCTGTTGTCAAATATATTAGAGAGAATTTGCATGGTGTATTCTGCTAGAGTATCATAACATAAGCAAGATTCTAAAAAGAAATCTTTTAAATCTAATTTAACCCCAGTGTTTCCCAACATTATTTACCACAAAAGTTCTTATTTCAAAAAACACTAAGTATCAATTTGTAGAATAAGTATTCTAAATTAGGGGGAAAAAACTGGTAATCCCAAAGGAAAGGAAAAAAATAACTAGCACCTTAGAGGTACCTACTAGATCATAGGCATGGAGTTGGGAGCTTACCCATATTATTTTGCTTAATCCTTATAAAAACCAAATGGGAAAGATTGTATTTTCATATGCAGATGAGAAAACTGGGGCACATAAAGGCATTTTTAAAATAACATAAAAATCACAATCTGATATCTCAAAGATCTTGCAGCGTCATTGCTGAGCCAAGGTCTATTAAAGTGGGCTCAGAAGGAATGGAGCTAAGCAGAGGTCAAGAGTCCGGGAATTCTCAAGATAGTGGCCAGAAAAGGCAGCCAGTACAATTTTAGAGAGTAGCCACAGCTGTGGTCAGGAAACTGGTTCTGAGCTACAGGAATAAAAGGGTTGAGAAAATGAAGAGGCAACTTTAGCAGCAATATGAATAGTTGAGACGATTAGGACGAGGTGAGACATAAGGACAAAAGTGAAAGGAACAGTAATTCAAAACTAAGGTCATCTTCTAACGGGATTAGTATCTTTTATAAAAATAGGTATAACTAGTTTAAAGGATTGTTTAAGGAAATATATAGGTTAATAAAGAAGATAATGAATTTTTAATTGAGTTCTAGGGAGAAATGCTAACAGATGTCAAAGGAAGAAATAAAAGCAACAGGTGAGCACATTATGGTGGGCTAACAGTAAACTCGTGAAATCAGAAGAGGACTCACATGTCCAAGCAGAAGAGGAAAAATTAATTATATAATTGTTGAGTATTTGACCCTTACTTGCCATGTAGCACATATGTGTCCTTACCAATATAAAATTTCTAGGAAAATAGTCAATTTCAAATTTTGTTGAACACCTACAGTTTGAAAATTCTCAAAGAAATGTAATTGGTGCTCATGTATTTTATAGCATAATGATTAATTTTACTCTCCTAATTCAAGTCATTTTATTAAACATTTCTTTTCGTTGTTCAGTTCCTTTAAGCATATATATATATATATATATATATACACACACATGTATACTATATGCATATATAGTATAGCTATATAGTCTATATAGATATATAGCATATATAGTAGATATATATGTGTGTGTATGTGTACACACACACACACATACATGCAGTAGAATATTGGGTAGAAAAGAAATTAGACACTTGGTATAACCCACTGTGCAACTTCCTGACTTCAGAGTTACTTTCCACTCTAAAATTATCTATGCAAGACAAGTGACAATTTATCACACTCCAATTTTTGAAGTGGAAACTTGATTTTTCCAAAGTACTTCAACTTCTAGTGAAATGTTTCCCAGCCTGGATTTCTAAAACCGATGGTCTCCTTTCCATAATCAACTCTGTGCTAGGAATCTCTGCAGGCTCCTCAGAAACAAGGAATATGTCCATATATATGTTTCCCTTTAAAATAGAGGTCATTTTCCATTATGAAAATGACTGAATTTAAGAAACTAGAGAAAATGTCATAGTCCTAATGCCCAGGGATAATCTGCTAAGAGTTTGCATTTCTCTTTTCCAGTTTGTTACTGCTGCATATATTTTTACATAATTGTGATCAGATATTATATAAAAATATAATATGCAGAGTTTAAAAATATTATATTGGCATTTTCTGATTATAATACTATTATAGGATAATTTCAGGGAATTTAGAATTTTTAGAAGGATATGAAAAGAAAGCATAAATTATGTGAAATCCATCCAACCAAAGATACATAATATAATTTGGAATATTTCTTGAGAATATCCTTTCTTTTTGTTAGCCTAATTAAATTTATACTATGTTGTAGTGATTTTTAAGCATAATTAGCACAGACATTTCATAGAGAGTACCTGAATGTGGAATGTGTAACTATTTAGAAAGGGGGTTGAAGACTGATTATCCATATAACAAGCTGGTGTCTCAGTATTTTCCAATTAGAAAAGACAAGTCATTTACTTGATTTCTTAAATAAGAAAAAAATTATAAAATGTTCCTAACAATGAATCCAAACTTGTATGCTTATATGAAACAGCATTCAGCCATTTAGTTGGTATTTTCCTTGTTTACATGTAAGAGTGAAGCCATCTTTTTCCTCCTCCTCCTCCTCCTCCTCCTATTCCTCCTCCTCCTCCTCCTTCTCCTCCTTCTCCTTCTCCTTCTGTGGATTGAACCTCTGAGCTACATCCACAGCCCAATTTTTTGTTTTTATTTTGAAATGGGGTCTTGTTAAGTTGCTGAGGGTCTAAGATGCTGAGGCTGGTCTCAAACCTGTGATCCTCCTGTCTCAGCCTCCCAAGTACTGGTATTACAAGCATGTGACACCATGCTCAGCTGAGATCTACCTGTTTAGCTGAAAGAGGACAGCGTGTGTATGAATAGGTTGAACAGAGGTGGTGGCAGCAGAGATGGTAAAGCAGTATATAAGTTCAGGGAAATTCAGGTGGTAAATTTGACAATCGTTGGGTTCTGTTATAGATTAGATACTGGTGATCTGGCAGACAGGTTAAAAAAAAAAAAAGCAGGATTGGGAGCCAAATCCAAAACAGAATGGAGGGATGAGCTCTTGATAGAAGATAGGACATATCCTCTAATTTCCCTTGGAGGAATATTGCTCTTTAATGAATTCAGCTCCTGGTTTGGGCCCTAATTAAAGTCAATCAGCATATCCCATCCTCAGACCACAGGGATTGGTCAGGAATGAAGGTGTTGGCTGTCTACTCTAAATTAGGCATTGGGTATAGAATAGAGTAAGAAAAGCAGAAAAGGTCATGAATTCACTGTATAAAGCAAAGCTGAAGAGTTCAGTAACTGGTCCAAGGTCAAATATTAAACTGTAGAGTGAGGCTTGAACTTGGGTTGTATCTCATTCCAAAGCTCATACTCTTATGTCCCCATACTAGTTAAGTATGGTCTATCAAAACACAGAATGTTGGGCTTATAGATTGACTATTCTTAAAAAAAAATATAAAACTTTTTCTATATAAAGAATCTCTAACTCTCTTAAAGAAGTTTGGGGTCCTGTGTCTACGCATTTGTGTCAACTGGCTAGTGATGGCTGGCATTATCTCAAGTAAATCAAACCGAACTGTAAATAACTGAATACTACAGCAGTGGTTTTAAGTATGGTCCCTGGACCAACAGCATCAGCCTCACCCAGGTACTTGTTAGCAATTCACATTCTCAAGCTACATGTCCCAGAGCTACTGCATCAGAAACTCTAGGCATGTACCCAGAAATCTGTGTCTTAACAAATTCTCTGGATACTTAATGTGCACTATACAGTTTGAGAACAATTGTTCTACAGTCAAGGGAAAGTGCTAGTTCTCCTGAACCTCAGCCTCCTCTGAATCTTTCTCAACACAAGAGACCCAAGAAGATTCTACTCGTGGTCCTGAACTGGTGCTTATAAAGAGACCTATTTTCCAATTATGGTTAGTTTAGCAAACTAATTTTATAGATGAGAAAATGAGTTTGAGAGAGAGAAAGTGTCCTAGACAAGCTCATAGATCAAAATAGCATCAGGAATAAAGAACAATCCAGTTCGGTACTTCCAAACACCACAATGGTTTAACTGAAGGAGTATTTCCTGATGAGCTGAACTAGAAAAGGAAAAGAGGGGAAGGAGTTAATAACTTTTATTGGCCAAGTTGTGGGATCTGGTTTAGAAACCAGCACACGACCAGGGGTTGAGGTGGAATCTGACACCCAGGTTGGGACTAGGATAGGCCAGCATGGAGCAGAGAAGGCAAAGGAGAAATCTGAGCTGGAATTGGAAGGGCATCTCTCCCCCTGGCCCTGTTTGGGAGGCCTCCATCTCCCCCAGATCCCACCTCCGTTATGCCATTTGGATGAATTACCTCGCTCAGCGCCTGCTTCCTGGACCCTCCTCTACCCACAGCTGCTGGATCTGATCTTCATCCATCTTCGCCCAGGCTGAGAGCCCCAGGGAGCTTGGGGAGACTCCAGCCCACGGTAGTAATGAAAAGCAGGAGCCCTGCTGCTGATGAGAGTCAGGGAATATGATCACCAATCTTTGCAAAGCTACCAGGTGTGACTGAGCAGGTAAAGAATGTTTTGCTTGGGAGTTGGGTCACCTTCACAGCCCTGAGTCCACCATCTTTTCCTAGGGAGCAGTCATTGCTGTGCTGTTTTTTGGCCAAACCAATCCCATCTAGAATATTCATTCAGTGTGTATGTAACTCCAGAGCATCTGAATCAGTGGAAATGACTGGATTTGTTTCACCTTTGCTCTAGAGCTAGTGATTTCATCCCAGCTGGAATTTCCATCACTTCACCAGCCTGTTAGGACACTTCGTATCTTCAAGGCCCCATTGTTTTATGTGTAAATTATGATAATAAATGAGATAAATGTGGCAGTATCCACATCACAGGATGAGGTCAAGGGAGATCATGGTTGTGAAAATGTTCTTCAATCTGTAAAACATCACACAGATAAAACTATGTATTATTATCACTTCAAATTTTTTTTACCATCTTCTACAATCTCAATTTTATAATAAATTTTATGACTACATCTTAAGAGTTTATCATCTTAAATTCTAATAAACAAACCTTTGACTTCAACTTCCTGTCAGCCCAGTTTTTGCTTTCTTACATCTCCCACATGTAAAGTTTTATCTTATCAGGGCCCTTTAGTTCTTGGATTCTTATTTATTTATTTATTTTTCACTCTCAGTCTCCTCATGCTTCCATTCCTTTCTCTATCCACTGGAAGTAAATGGTTCATCACTTGAGCTATTTTGTGGCCAGGGCCCCCATCCTCCCAATCTCTTGTCCTTCCACGTATTCTCACTCAAATTCTCAGCCTTGTGTCAATGTCACTATCTGTTCTCTCCTTTTCTCCTTGGCTGGGCACTGTTGAAAGAAATGATGCAATCAGATGGATGGGCGCCACTACGAACTTATGGTCTCCAAATTCATTTGGGCCCATTGCCAGTGCATGTATTCCAAATCTTATTCTTCCTAATTACTGCTCCCTCTTCTCCTGGCAGATAAACTGGTTGGCTTTTTTGGAACCAAAATTGAGGCTATTAGGTAAGCACTTGAAAACAGTCCTTGCATTACAGAATTTTTCTTGAACACTTGCACTTCCAATATTTGGTGATGCTGTCATATGGCCATTTGAATTTGCAAAAGAAAATTATAATGAAAGGAAGCAGGTGTTTGCTGTTGATGAGGAACTCTATGTGATAGCACTATGAAAATATCCATCTTCTGTATCAATAGAAAGATTTTCATGTCTGCCTTTCTTGATGTGTCCAGGAATCTCCTATGTATATTATCCACTGCAGAAAATATAATGTTTGGGGGAAGATTCTAATAAAAGCAGTGTCACGTCAGGTGAATAGTTTATAAATTAACACAGGAGAATCAAACAGCTGCCGATTTCCCTTTATTTGTAGGAAGTAAAACTTTTAAATCGGATTCTCCTAGGGTGGATTCAGGAAGCTCATTAACTAAGATAAAGAAAATAAGGCAAAGGAATCTATGGAGAAGAAAATGTCAAAAGATGTATCTGATGGTATGCTTAAACTCATTTCCAGTGAGATATTTTCTGCACATGTGAATGAATTTTATTAATAGATGTTTTAATGTGAAAAAAAAGAAAACAGTCCTCACAAAACCGCAAATGTTTACATCCACACCCAGTCTTCCCTCCTGTTTCAGACTCCCTTCTCTTATTTAAGCCAAATCCCTTCATCTCTTTTCCCAGTCAACCCTCACCTAACTCCTCTAGAGAATTCATCTTCCCTGGACATTTAATCTCTAACAAGTTAAGGAAAAGCAAGTAAAGCTAGACTTATGTCTTTCCCTAGCATCTGTGTTCAACTTACTTCTTCCTCCAGTCGAATTCTTTAAAATAATAATCTGTTCTGGCTGCCTTCGCTTCTGCAATCCCCCTTCAGTCTCTCACCCATGGAAGTCTAGAACCCTCCACTGTTCTATTGAATTTAATTTGGTTCAATCTTCAGTCCCTTACTAACTCAGTTGACCACTTGGCTGCATGTCACTGATGCTGTGAATCCATCTTTTTATAACTCTCTCAGCTTCTGACATGTAAGTGCTTGCTGGTCCCCTGAACCATTCTAAGATTTCTTTCTTGGTTCTTAAAAAAATAAATTACATATATTTATTGGATTACATATACATATTGGATTCCTCATCACTGCCTCTCCTTGAAATGCTGAGTTCCCCAAGGCTAATTTAACTCTTCTCTAAGCTATTAATACTTCTTTGGCTTTAACTTTTCTTTAAGCTATTAATTCTTCCTTGGTGATTCCATCTGCTCCAGGGATATCATGATGGCGATTCTTTCATGGACGATGATTCCCAATTCTGAAATCCAACCTGAAGGGTGCAGTCACCCATATACTAGACATTTCCACCTAACCAATGTGTCCAGATGGGATTCAATACCTTCCACAAGTCTGGCTTCCCTCCTGTGCTCCTTACCCTGGTGAATGGCATCACCAGATACCTAACACACTGGATGTAATTTTGGCCCCTCTCTGTCCCTCACTCTGACATCAAATTAGCCCGCTAGTCCTGCCCACATCTCTTCTCTCCATCTCCTCTGCCTAAGTCCCATGGATCACTGCCATCACTTCCTAACTGGTTTCCTTGTCTTCAGTATTAGATACTGCTAAGACATTCATCATGGCAGAGTCATCTTTCTAAAACAAAAGTCTGTATTCCTCTCATTCATTAAGCACTCACTACATGTCAAAAGGTATCATGCTAAACTCTTTGTGTCCATTGCTTCATTGGAGCCTCACAACAACTCTTAGAAGGAAATATTGATATTTTCAGGAGAAAAATGTTTTAGAAAAGGCATGTTACTCATCACAAGACTAACAAATGGGCAAATTAGCAATTAACCCAAAGCCTGCATGCCTTGTGTTCATCCTCTAATATGGTTCTCCATGGCTCAAAGGATAAACCCAAACTCCTTTGCAGGCTAACTCCCCAGACACCCACCTCACCTCCTAGTTTCTCACGGGCTCTTCAGGAAACCTTTCCTCCACCTCCTCACACCTGAAGAGTCGCCTGTCCTTTCTTCTCTACCCCTGCTGAACTCCATAAAGACTTCTGTCAGAGCACCGGAATAATTTGAATCTTATTTGTTAATCCCCCCCCCCAAGACTGCGTGTGAGCTTCTTGAGATCATCTTAACTCCAGGACCAGCACTACTTTTGGCATATAGTACATGAGTGAGTGAACCACAGTCCATGGACCAGTGTTATTATAAATAAAGCTTTATTAGAGCAATGCCACTCCCAGTCATTTACATACTATTTATGGTTGCTTTTGTACAGTGGCAGAGTTGAGTCAATGTACCCAAAACTACATGACCTATGCTCCTAAGATATTTACTATCTGGCTCTTTACAGAGTAAATTTGTTGGCCCCTGACAGTGAATAGTTAATCTTGAGGAAATAGGATTGCATGCAAGATTGTCTAAATTAAACTATGAATGACTGAATCATTATTAAATACAATACCTTTTCACAATGATAAATAAAGAATTTTTTCAAAAAATGGATTTAAGCTGGGCGTGGTGGTGCACGCTTGTAATCCCAGTACTTTGGGAGGCAGAGACCAGAGGATCCGGGTTCGCGGCCAGCCTCAGCTCTCTCTCTCTCTCTCTCTCTCTCTCTCTCTCCCTGTCTCTCTCTCTCTACTTAGTGAGGCCCTCTGCAACTTCATGAGACCCGGTTTCAAAATTAAGTATAAAAAAATAGGGTCGGGGGTGTAGCACGGAGGTAGAACGCCCCTGGGTTCAATCCCCAGTACCGCAAAAAAAAAAAAAATGGATTTAAGCAAGCATTTCCTAGAAATTAGCAAGCTGCTAGGTCTCTAAAACAAAGTTTTTCTCATCTGTGAAATAGACATACCAGTTCCATAATAATCCAATAAACTATTAGTATGAAGCACAATGGGAAAATAAATCTGAAAGCCCTTTTATGAAATAACAAATAAACAGATATAAAAGATTATATGTAAAAATAGGCTTTGAAGTCAGCGATCGAAGTTCAAAAACTACCTTGGCATCTTCCATTTATTAGGTATATGACATTGTGCAAAATGCTTAACCTCTTGACCTATAACTGTCCCAGATCTGTAAATTACTCATGACACATGTCATAAAAATTATTGCAGTGATAAGAGACAATATTCTTGGAAGTAGATCATGTGGGTTGAAATTCCAGTTCTAAAACATACTAGCTATGTGAACTTAGTATGTTTCTTTATTTCTGGAATTGGGATAATTCCAAGCTCATATACTTATGAGAAATAAATTAAATAATGCATATAAAATGCTTAGCACAAACCCCGATGAACAGATAATGTTTATCATCAACTGAATGTTTGTGCCCCACCCAATTCCTATATTGAAGCCCTAACTTCACTGTAGTTATATTTGGAGACAGATCTTCTAAGGAAATAACTAAAGCTAACTGTGGTCATAAGGATGGAATCTTAATCTGAGAGGATTGATGTCCTTAGAAGAGGTGATATCATAGTGTGTACTCTCTCTCTCCTTTCCCTCTCTCTCTTTCTCTCTCTCCTCCCCACCTCCCCATGCTGAGAGTACACTAAGGAGAGGTCATGTGAAGACACAGCAAGAAGGTGGCCATTTGCAATCCAAAAGAAGAACTCGCACCAGAAACCAACCTTCTGGCACTTGGACATCCAGTTTCCATAACTGTGAGAAAATAAATTTCTGTTTTTTTAAGCCATCCAGTCTACAATAGTTTGTTATGGTAGCACCGAGCAGACTAATATAATATTCAACAATGTTATTTTCTGTCATCATCATCATCATCATCATCACCATCATCTTTGCTATCCTTATCATCATCCCAAGTCACTGTCATCATTATTATTATTGGCATAGTACAGCCCCTGACATGTTAGATATTTAACAACTTTTACCTATTATTATTAAAATTGGTATTAAATAAAAATTGCCTGGACTGCTTAAGTCAAAATACATTCTCTAAGTTTCAGACAGTCATCTATTTGAGACAAATATGATCTTGAATTAACCACAGTTCCCTAAGATGAAGAGAACAAGTGGTATGAAAAAAAATGAAAGTAAAGGATATGGAAGTAAGATAGTTTTCCTACAGTCAACCAACTAGCTTATGTTGGAGCCAGGATTTGAGCTCTGTCATTTAAATCCTAGATCAACTGAGGCCTCAACTGCATCATCATAGAGTCTTAAGTCTAACATGAGAGCAGATAGCAGAAGAGCTGGATTCAAAAACAAGTTGTGCCAGTTCTTTTTTTTTTTTTTTTTTTGCGGTACCAGGGGCATTTTACCTTCGAGTTACACCCCCGGCCCTATTTTTTTTATACTTTATTTTGGAACCGGGTCTCACGAGGTTGCAGAGGGCCTCACTAAGTAGCTGAGGCTGGCCGTGAACCTGGATCCTTCGGTCTCCACCTCCCAAGTACTGGGATTACAAGCGTACGCCACCACGCCCAGCTTGTGCCAGTTCTTAATCCTGTGATTTCGAGCTAGAGATATAACTTACCCATGCCTTGACCATTCGGACTATTAGTGAGTTAGAGTAGTCAGGGTCCTACCAGGAAAGTAATGATGCACACAAATGAAACAGGTAAACACAAGTTAATGAATGGACTCATACAAAGGTAAGGAGAAGGTCAAGGAAACTAGAATGATAAGGTGGAGCTCTTGGGGCAGGGGGCATCTAGCAACAGCAGGGAGCCATTGCCATCCCTAGACTGAAAGGATTGGGAGCTGAACCTGGAAGGAGCTGTACCTGGAACCTCAGGAGCTGACCTTTGGAAGAAGTTTTAGCTAGCCCACTGTCCAGTAGTATGGAGGCCAAAGGAATAAAAACCTGGACCTCATTCTCTTTTCTTTCTCTGATTGTCTGCTAGTGTTTCACTTCAACCTTAACTAAACAAATGGGAGCCCATTGAGTCCTTAGAGATCAGTCTCCTATGGCACAGATCGGGTCGAAAGGGGCAGGCAGATCTAGAGGGGCAAAGGAAGACATCCAACATTAATGATAATCACTCTACCTCCCGCCTAGAGTTGGTGTGAATAGGCATCATCATTATAAAGTGCTTAGAAACGTGAAAGCATTGAGAGTGTTTCAGAGAAGACACGAGTTTTCTTATCTGGTTCATTTTAGCATTCCATCAACCTATGATATAGAAATTCTCATCCTGTTTTGCCAGTACAGAAATACGCAATGGAGCTCAGGAAGGTTAACTTTCCCCCAACTGATTAGTATTCAAACTCTCATCTCAAAGGCCCTAAAACCCTTACTGCTGCAAGCCACCTCTCTTTATATGTGAACACATCAACTGTAGCTCAAAGGTGGCCCTTATTTCCAGGGATTTCAGGACTTTCTGTGCATCCCTCTGCACCCTGTTACCCTGGCAGCACAATGCTATGCAGACAAGTTTGACTGGGCCCATTTGATGAGCTTCAATTATTTTATGTATCCCTGCAGACCTCCCAGGGACAAGTGCTGAATTTGTTTTTCAAGCACTCCTAACTGCTAGAGCTATCCAGTCTATTTGGATAAGGGGCGTGGAGGCTTCCCTAGCCACATCACACCCGCCTAGATAAGGGAGACAGGATGCCACATAACCTTCTGACATTTGCCAAAGCCCAGCTTAGTGGAGGAATGGAGAGCGTGTGGGTGTGCCTGGTTAATCGGGCAGAGCAGACTAAACAAGCCCACACATTCTGACCGTTTCCTTCCTCTGGCTTTTTAATGAAAGTCCTTTCGACCTGAGAGTGAAAACAGTCATTTGTTCATTCACTTAACATTCACCGAGCACCTTCCCCAGGACAGGCCTTGTGCTGTCATGAGGGGTGAAGATATTAAAAAAAAAGGAAAGCATGATTCTCCCCCCTCAAGGAGGTCAAGTCCAGAGGGCAAGGCAAACACAGAAATAGACAATAAAAACACATGGTGATGGGCGCTGTGCTACACCAACTGTGAACAAAGCTCTAAGAAATAGCCAGTTCCTCTGCCTGGGACACATTGGAGCCCCACGGCAGAGCTCACAACACTGGAGCTGGGTTTTACAGGTTATGAGGCATTTAGCAAAAGAAGGATGGTAATTATAATAATTCTGGTACTTTATTGACTACCTGTCATGAACCAAGACTTAGGCTAAGTGTTTCATAACCTTTATCACTAACCAGCACTCCAGTCACACATTGGAAACAACAGAACTAGAGCTCAGAGAGGCACAGCATATCCAAGTCCACCGAGGGTGTCAAGGGCCAGGGGACAGGTTCGGGGAGAAGGAGGTGTTTCAAGTAGCAGAACACACAGCCACGGAGGAAAGGCCTGGGAGCAGACACTGCAAGATGGCAGTGAGCTTGGATGTTAACCAGCCTCATATGTGTCACCCGTTTAGACTTTTTTCCCCTTGTAATTACGGGAAAGCCATAATCAGTTGGAAATGTCATTGTGGCAGAAAGGAGGAGAAGAATTGGAGGCAGATGGAAGGGAAGGAGACTGGTCGAAAAGTTGTTGCCTTCATCCAGACAAGAGACATTTGAGACCTGAATGAAGACATATTTAATGAAGAGAGAGATTGTAAAATCAAATTCATGTGGAGCAATGTTCTGGGATGGGTCCTCTAATAAGACATGACTGACTGTGCTTTCATAGAAAAGCTCCTGGTGATTATCTGCATTTTGCAGATGGCAAGTCAAAGTCAAGAGAAAAGATGAGGAAGGGTGCAGAGGTCGTCAGCCTCAGAGCTTGCACTCACCTCCTGACCCAGAGGGAGTCCAAAGCCCTCACCTGTATTCCTGACAACCTTTCACGGTGCCTTAATATAGGCCTTCCCCACCACACCACTGGATAGTCCCTCCTGTGGGCTGCAGCATTTCTCCCTCCCAGAAAGTCATTCTGGAACATCTCCCAGTACATGGACAAGATCCAGCCATCTAGGAAGGCTGCTGGGAGGAAGCCCCTAACAGTGAGCAAATGTTCAGGGAAAACCCCCAGTGATTCCCCAGAGGAGCTCAGGCAGAGCCAGCCTTCCAGAGTTCACGCTCCGCAGAGCAGGCAGAATGTCTGAGCGGGCCCAGGTGGTGAGGAGAAGCAGGGTGGTGCAGCCTGCGATCCCCAAGGCAGGCTTCGAAGCAGAAGACAGAGCACAGACGGTGGCAACATGGCTCACCTCCCTCTGGTGCCCACAGGGAGTGAGGGAAAAAGGGGGACGCTGTGCAGAGGTGCTCTCGAGCGGAAGACCCGTAGCTTACTAATGATTTCTCTGTGTTAACAGTGACCACAGCAAGTCCAACATCCTGCACACACATTGATTTCCATTGGTTACCTGTCCAGCGTCCCAGGAGGCTCTGTTGGTCAGCTTATATTTTTTCCTAGTCAGTCCTTTAACTCTCTGATGCTCAGCATACAGAGGGCTGATCTCATCCTAACTTCCCATTTAGCTCCCCTTCTTGAAAGGAGGAGGCCATCAGCAGAGAGCAGACAGCCCTACAGACCAAGGCTGGGGTGCCCTGCCCCAGCTGGGCAGAGTCTGGGAGTTTTCTTAGCCTGCTGGCAAGCTCAGGCTGAGGGCAGTGCCACACCCCTGTCTCCTAGTTTGTAAGGACTTGCCAACAGCCAAAATCCCAATGGCCTTGTCCTCCCAGGAAGGAGAGTCTGCAGGAGGTGGCCAAGTGAGTGGCAAAAAATAAATAAATAAATAAATAAATAAATAAAGGATGAAGCTACAACAAAAAGGGACCAGGCAACCTTGAAGATAGACAAGGGAGGCATCTGGAGGACTCAGACTCAGGGTGTGAGCGCCTGCAGCAGCATTGTGCATATTCTCATGCCAGATGATTTGGGTCAGGCAAGGGAACAAGGCTCCCTTTCTGGTGTGCCCCCTCCCAGCTTACCACCTAGAACCTTCCATGAGTGCCAGCCTATTGCAACACCCCTTGAAAACGTCCTAGCCAGTTCTGCCTCCCCGCCTTTGGTCACTTCTTTTTCCTACCTGGCATCCTCTCTGACCTTTTCCTTAATTCTTACCCATAGTTAACTTTCTAGCTCATTTCACACCCCCTTTTCCATAAGCTCTGTGCCTTCGTTTGGCCTACCCAGAAAACAGAAGTCTGAGTCATAGACCTGGATGTTGGTAGTTTGAGAGTAATCCCAGGAAGCAGAAACGAGGGAGTGTGATGAGTGAAATGGGGAAAAGAAAACCAATACAGGATGCATCGTCAAAGTCGCCATTATGGGAAGCTCCTGAGAAGTGCACAGAATTGCTCTGCCATACAGAATTGTCCATCAGTCGATGAAGACACTTATCCAGGGGCCTCTCGTCCCCTCATCCCCATGTCCCTCCCTCTCACTTCCCGGTCCTGAACAAAGGTCATCCCAGAGCACTGTCTTGGTGTATTTAGAGTAGCTGTTGTGGTTTGCATCTGAAATGTCCAACAAAAACTCTGACAATGCAGCCATGTTCAGATGGAAATAATTAAATCAGAGCTCTCACCTCATTAGTGGATAATCCATTGATGAACTAATTGTTTGAATGGATTAACTGGGTGGTAACTATAAGCAGGTGGGGCTTGGCTGGAGGAAGTAGGTTACTGGGGGGAGGGGCTTTGGGACTTGACACTTCCAACATTCCCAGCCTACAGAGAGAGTGGGGTCGAGCTGCTGAAGAAAGCCAGCAGGCAAAGAATTATAGCTACTGGCTTTTGGAAATCAGGTCCATACAAGCTAAGGAACATGGGTGTGACACCACCCCAGGCTATGTTTACAGCAGGCCGAAGGTTCATCGGTGGCAAGCTGAACAAACAGGGACTCTGGCAGAGCTAGGCGAGTCCAAGCCACCCAGCACAGGTGGAGCTGAAGCTAGAAGTGGAACAAGGGCATATGGGGCCCCAAGAGTGTGTCCAGCACCATTACTCTTGCGGAACCACACTGAGTTCTCTTCATGCTCAGATCACCCGCTCTCTTAGCAATCTTTAGAAGTGCATAGGCTGCCCCACATGCATGTGTAAGTCAAGTACTTAAAAGTTGATTATAAACTTTTGGGGGTCAGGGTCTGAAACTTAGTCTTTATCATTTGGCACAAAGCTTCATATCTAATTATGACTTTGTCTACTTTTGCAAGGAAATTGAAGCATTCTCGCATGAATGCTTTCCTTTCCTTATCTATAAAGCTATCTTCAGATCTCTCTCTATTTGTCTCTTGCCTTAGCTAGCCAGCTATACCAGGTCTTTTCTATTTGTTATTTGTATCTTGGAAATAGCAAGAATGGGGTTTCCCCTTTCCCTGATTAAGGTAAAGCATCTGCCTATGCTTCTCATGCTGTTGTCATTTCTCGTCCAGGAATGCTCACTCCTCCAGTCCTCCTTTCTCTCTCATCTGTGTGGCAGGTCCTGCAATCTGTGGGTGTCCTGCAATCTGGACCATCCCACTCCATTTCTGCATTGCATGAAGCCTCCGAGTAGCTCGGAAGCCCTTGAGATGCAGTGCAAGATCTGGGGCGAGCTATCAGTTCTGGCTCAAGCAGGGCAGCCAAAAAGCCTGCCTCCCTGGCAAGGGACTCCAGTCTGCATGATCAATTGTGTAACATTAGCCTGGGAAATGGGGCACCTGCTCTCTCCTTCCCTTCAGTCCTGACAGGGTGAGGACAAGCAGGAGGAGATTGCAGATCTGGAATGAGGCATGGAAATGCCCTAGTCATGCCCAATACACATTCCTCCCTCAGCTTCTCCCTCTAATTCCAAAGTCTGCCATTTCCTAAGACCCAGCTTAGCCTTCAGAAAATGAATTGCCCCTTGTCAAAATCACTAGGATTCCTTTGCAATGTAGAACATTCCTGGTGGCCTCCACGATTCCAGAAAACTAAATGGCTCAAAGATGTGGAGCATGGATGTGAGAAGTACAATGGTTTTCTGCCATATTTTCTGCCTCTTCAAATCCTTTTGGGAACAAGGTTGGAAATAAATGAATAACCCTACATTATCTTAAAACAATTAATCCATGCAAGGTACTTTTCTTGCCCTGCTCCATCCCCACCCCAGTCTAATTCCTATTCCCCTTCTTGCCACAGGCCCTCATGCTAATGAGTCTGAAATAATATCCTTGAATATTCATGTATACCTATAAAATATATAGTGTTGGTTTGGGGGTATACATGTCTTTAATTTATATAAATCACATGGTATTACAAATCTTATCCTGAGACATATTTTTGTTAGTCAACACAGATTTTGGGGTATGAGAGGGTATAGTATTTGTTGTTTTATCTTTTTGGTTTTTATTATTTGAAGCATAACACATGCAAAAGGGTGCATGGACTTAAATTTCCCCATATATGGAACTTTCTGATGCTAGGTCCCTTTCCTTGCTAGAGAAATCTCTAAATTGAACTTTATGTAAATTGTTTTCTTTTTTGTTGCCTCATCTCTGCACATTTTTTTTTTGGTTTGGGCCTTTATGTAAATGAATGATACAGAATGTATTCCTCTGTGACTTGGTCTTTTAGCTCAGCATTGTTATATTTGGGATTTATCCATGTTGATGGTGTGACTATAGTTTGTTCATTTTCATTGCTGTAGAGCATATTGTTATATGACTATTCCATAACTTATTTATCTATCTACCATAGGTGGACATTGGAATTTGTTGATGTTGTTGCTACTCAGAACAATGCTATTATGAATACTTTTGTGTGTGTGTGTGGTACTGGGGATTGAACCCAGGGGCATTATACCTCTGAGCTACACTGTCAGCCTTTTTATTTTTGAAACAGGGTCTCACTAAGTTGCTGAGGCTGTTCTTGAACCTGCAATCCTCCTGTCTCAGCTTCCCAAGTACTGAGATTATAGGCCTGCATCACCATGCTCATCTATTGTTATAAGCATTTTGACCCTGCTTCCATGTGTAACTGTCCAGGAGACTATCTGTGGAACATATCTAGAATCAGAATTACTGAGTTACAACACACTTCTGTTCTAAGCAAAGCCAAACTACTTTCCAAGGTTAATATACTTATTTCCGCTCTCTCACATAGTATATGATAATTTCCTTTTCCATATTCTTTTTTAACGTTGTCAATATGGTGCCATGAGAAAGTATTCAGTGGGGTTTTAATGTGCATATTCTTAATTGCCAATGAATTTGAGCATGTTTTCATAACTTTATGGGATATTTGTTTTCTCTTGTGTAAAGTTCCTGTTAGTATTTTTCTCCATTTGCCCTTTAAGTTCTTTGTCTTTTTCTTATGAATTTGTAGGAGTTTTAGTCCTACTTTAGTCCTGACTACTAGTCCTTTGTCATGTATATGTATTCTGAAATCTTCTTCTAGTTTTGGGATTTAGTTTTAACTCTGATTATGCTATCTTTATTAAACAGAAGTATCTAATTTTAATGAGGTAGAGGTGAATGCTGTGTCTTGCACTAAAAAATATATATTTTTCTTGTGGCCTTTAAAATATTACTCTATATAAATCAAATGTTAAAATGGTATGTCATGATGGACTTAGTCATGTTATTTTCCTTCCCTGAAACCTGATTTGTGATATACTTGAGTCATGGGGGTGTTATGAGGGTCACATGTGATAAATGTGTGTGAAAGAACACTCACGTACAATCGGCACAACTGGCACTCAGTAGGCACTGTTTTGTCCACTCAGGCATAGTACAAGTTCTATGTTTGAAGGTTGGTAGGTTTTACAAGCAACTTAATTTTATATTCAGTTTGTGTTGGTTATATGCTGGACATTTTGTTAAATGTTTTATTGTTCACAACAACCCTGTAAGGCAAACAATATTAGCATTGTACATAGGGAGTGATTAAAGCTCAGAAAATAGAAATGATTCACCTTGGGTCACACAGCCACTAAATGGCAATGACATTAGATTCTCTATCTGCCTTTCTATAAAAGTTTTATGGGAGGACTTGTGTTCAGAGAATGGCATGAGCTCTGTAATACTGAGAAATAAATTACATCTATAGGTGTGTGGTGTGTATTTGAGGATGTGGCGGAAGGAAGAAGATAAAGGTGAGCTACATAGCTTGCTGGCTTTCACTTCTCAGAACTCATGATATGATTTGCTCTGGTCTGCATCTTCCATTCCCCCAAACCTAACTCAGAATCTCTTAAAGTGACTGCCTTGAGCCCACAGCCCTCCTGATTTGCATCCTAGAGAAGATGCCCATAATTTAACCAACCACATTGCCCCTCTCCAGGGAGTTCCACATGGAGTGGAACATTGCTCCAGTCATAATGTAACTGGACGCCAGTGATTATCTTCCTGTCAGAACCTTGAGTCACCCAGGACACACATGTCAACGGTTTAAAGGTCTGTTTGTTTGCCTCCCCAGACAGAGGCAGACACAGGATCTCCCACCGCCAGTCAAACTGCCCAGACAACCAAGCTACTCAGTAACCACTTGCTAAAGCTAACACTTTTTTGGCATTCAGTTTCCCACTAGATGAATTATAGCTAGTGTACACTGGGCTCATTCAAATCACCGAATGTTAGATCTGGAGGGACCTTAGCAATCATCTAGACACTTCCCATATTATAGCGGGAAGGGAATGAAATTCAAAGACTAAATACGTGGGAGTAAATACCTTTACCTTTACTGTACATCACTGGTTGAAAGACATTATAGGTTAGATTTCCCTCATCTATAACATGAAGATTAAAAAATACTTATCCTTCCTACATTATAGGGTTTTCGTCAGAATTAAATAACATACATACTTCTGTGATAATATGCTTTAATCCAAGTATAAAATTGTGTATGTATGAGAAGAAAACTAAATGCAAACATTTCTTGGGCAAGCCAAGGACCTAAAAAACTCAATTTTAAGTGAATATTTTCTTGAAAATGCATAACGTATAATCAAATATTAGTGATTTGGACATATTTTCTTTGTGCCCAAATGAGCATTATGAAGCCAGTACACAACACACACACACACACACACACACACACACACACACATACACACACACACACACACACACACACACACACACA
>PVJS01035030.1:7208-21340 GCA_004027185.1 Glis glis | reverse complement strand
CTTTCTCTCTCTCTCTCTCTACCTAGTGAGGCCCTCCGCAACTTTGTGAGACCCGGTTTCAAAGTAAAGTATAAAAAAAATAGGGCCGGGGGTGCAACACGGAGGTAGAACGCCCCTGGGTTCAATCCCCGGTACCGCAAAAAAAAAAAAAAAATTACTCTCCAATTACTAGTGTATAATAGGTAGTTGTCTTGTTTTCTAAAAAAATCTAACTAGTTGTGGTGGGTTTGCGGGTGTGATTTTTTGGGGGGGGTAATGTTTTTGTTCATTTTTATTTGGGGAAAAGTATTTTGGACTGGAAAGGAGAATAATTTTTTGTCACTTTTTGTTCATTTGCCACTTTACTGACAGCCAAGTGGCCAGTATTTTATAAACCCAACTAAGTTTTTATGAGTTCTTATACTGGTCAGAGAATGCAGTTGTTTATTCTGCATTATACTTAGATATCAGCTTAAATTTTGCGGTCACTTGGAATCTAACCTTTAACAGTAGAGGAAGGAAGTGTGTTGGGTTCATTTGGTCCCTTTACAGGCATCTACAGTTTTTTATATATATTTTTTTTTAACTGCAATCCATACACTTACAGAAAAATAAAAGTCCTTTTTAAGTATATTTTGAAATTGTACCTTAATGAAATATTGAGAACTTGGGAGAGAGTCAACATACATTTTCTATAGCCTTCCTCCCTGTTAGACTTGGTAACTGTGGAAGCTGCTTTTGCTTGTTTAATTTCTGTAAACATCTGAGATTTATATTTGCTAATCATTTCCCTAAGTTGGTTAATAGAAGCCAATTCCTGATCTTTTTCTTAGCCTTGAAATATTCTGAAAGGAGGGAACTTGTTAATATATGTATTATAATTTTATCTGATCTTATATTTTTTTAGAAATAAAAATTAGTTGGGCACAGTGGCATGCACCTGTAGTCCCAGCTACTCACAAGGCTGAGGCAAGAGTATCGAGCGCTTGAGCCCAGGAGTTCAAGGCCAATATGGGTAGCATAGTAAGTCACCCTCTAAAAATGGAAAGAAAAAAGATTAAGCTGTAAAATATTATTTTTTTACCATCTACTTCTCTTTTCTACCCTAAAACTACTGAAGTTTCTACTCAGTGATTGAGTGATATCAAGGAGAGTGTAGGATTAATTTTTTTTAATATGAGTATCTTTTTTATCCAAAGTTGAGTTGGAGTTTCAAATTTAACTTTTCAATGTTTTTGTAGCTATTGTTACTTAATACAAATGTATATTACATATAAAACACAAAAAAAATTGTTTATGTTAGTGAAGCAGATGGCAGAGGATTTTTTATGTGTATTTTTGCAATAAATCTAACCCTCTCAGCTTCCTTTTGAAGTATTCCAACTAGATATTTGAACTATTGGCTACCAGATTCAGAAATTATATACAGAAATATAACTCTGGAGATAAGAATTTTCATTTTGGATATTGGGGATTGAATCTAGAGGGGTTTTCTACCTTTGAGCTATACCCCCAACCCTTTTTATTTTTTTTTTTAAAGTCCTGCTAAGTTACCCCATGTTGGCCTCAAACCTGTGATCCTTCTGTCTCAGCTTCCCAAGTACTGGGATTACAGACATGCACCACCACACCCAGCTTTGTTCACTTTTTCTGAAAATATTTTACCCTCCCCACCTTTTACATAAAGAAAAAGCAATGTGGTATATGTGTAGTAAATTGATGCTGTGAATAATAAATAGTTCATGTTCTTAGTCATAATGTATTTAAACTAACCAAATCATTTACTGTGTTTGAGAATTTATATTAACTTCCAAATATTTTGCTATAGAAGAAAATGAAAAACTGGTTGGAAAGGCAGGGGGAAAGAGGTTTTTAAAAAAATGAACTTAGTTTTAAAATTGAGAATGTCATATAATCATGTGCATTCTACTTCTAAAACATTACAACTTTTATATCACAGACTAATCCAAAACTGAGGGAGTTTTCTATAGAAGATAAGACATTTTTAGAAGTATTCGGGAGGCATCCACTACATAAATTTGGACTAATTGTATACATATTATATATATATATGTATATATATATATATACTAATTGTATACATATATATATTCCAAAATGGATTTTTGATTTTTCTTTTTTTTTTTTTTTTTGCGGTACTGGGGATTGAACCCGGGGAGTCTACCTCTGAGCTACACTACCACCCCTATTTTTTATTCTTTTTTTTTTGTGTGTGTGTGTGTGGTACTGGAAATTGAACCCAGAGGCATTCTACCTGTGGGCTACATCCCCAGACCAATTTTATTTTTTATTTGGAAACAGGGTTGCACTAGGTTGCTGAGAGCCTCACCAAATTGCTGAAGCTGTCCTTGAACTTGCGATCCTGCAGTCTCAGCCTCCCAAGTACTAGGATTACAAGTGTGTGCGCCACCACGCCCAGTTTTTTTTATTCTTTAGTTTGAAACAGGGTCTCACTAAATTGCAGAGGGCCTCAGTAAGTAGCTGAGGCTGTCCACAAACCTGCGATCCTCCTGTCTCAGCCTCCCAAGTACTGGGATTACAAGCATGTGCCACCACACCCGGCTCCAAAATGGAATTTTAAAGGTATTTTTCTATTTTACAGTTACTCCAAAAAATAAAGTCTATAATTTAAAAAATAAACATAGTATTACAGTGTTCTAAAGATGCGTTGTGGTTATGAAAGACTCAGATGTTTACAGAATAATGCTATTGCATCTTGGATTGTGGCTAATTGAGTAACCCATGCAGCTTGCCATCACTGACTATTATTTTATACTATAAGGTGTGGATCCAGAGTTGTATGAGTTAACAACTTCTAAGCTGGAAATCTCCACCTCAAGCCTCAAAGTGACTGATGCATTTGCAAGACTCATGTCCACAGTAGAGAAGACAAGCACATCTACCAGGTAAACAGCTAGGGTCAATTACACCCTCATGATGAATTCTGAGTTAACACAGCCCAAAGGGAAAAGCACGTGAGTTGGCAGTATATGGATAATTCATTCTATATTTATACAAACCAATAGATGCCCAAGTCCAGAAAAAATTGTGTTTAATTATGAACTTTATTAAAGCAGAGTTTTTTCATAAAAAAAATGACTGGCAGATGTAGTTTTCCTTTTTCTTCCTTTTTTCCCCCCAGTTTGTAGAGAATAATTCTGATTAAGTATTGAGACCATGAGGTCATTGTAGAAACATTCCCCCCTTTCCCTTCTTAATTACTAAGAAGATCATCTTTGGGAATTTTTAGAGTCACTGAGGCTAATCGTTTCACTTCCAGGCTAAGATAAGAGTAGAGAATAGCCATTTTTTTTTCCAAATCTGTTTGGAATGCCTCTCTGTTTTGGGAATGGAGCAACCAGGCTTTATGGAAGCCTCTTTACCTGGCCTTTAGAAAAGCAATATCCCAGAGTTGGAACCAGAGCCAAGGAATGTCATTTGGGCTTGTGTTTAGGATTCAGGAAACCTTTAATTTTATATAATTAAGCACTGGAATAATTCATTGCTTTGACATATTAACCATAAGAATAAGCCAGTTTCTACTGGTGCATGGTGGCGCACACCTGTAATTCCAGCTACTCGGGAGTCTGAGGCAGGAAGATCACAAGTTGGAAACCAGCCTGGGCAACTTAGTAAGACCCTATCTCAAAAAAATAAAAAGGGCTAGAGGGTGTAGATCAGAGTGTCACTGGGTTCAATCCCCAGTCAAAGAAAAGGAAAGGAAAAACAAACTTCAGCTATTGTGAACTTTGTACTTGCTTTGTCATTTTTTCTTTCCAAATCATTTCTTCAAATTGACACTTACATAAATCTTTTAAATACATTTAATTAAAAACAAATGCACATTTGACTTTAAAAACAAACCTGATTCCTTTATCTTCTGGGCTTCCGCTACTCTTTCTGGGACAACCCTACTGTTTACTCACCATTTTTCCCCTCCAAGTCTCACTGACTGAACGAGAGTAGAGTTTTAGAAGTCCCAATGATGAGAATTCATTTTTTGTGCCATTAGGAGGAGCTCTAAACCACATTGTTAGCTTGCTCTCCTAATTTTTTAACTCATCCTTCAAACATGCTAGGGAATATTTTCAAGCCCTATCATTTTAAGAAGTTATTCTCATTTTCCTTTATTCCAAACTAAAAGAATGAAATAAAACTATAGCATATACCCTGAAGTAAGGTTTATGTTTGCATTGAGTTACTCTAGTACCTGTCCAACTTCGTATGTATTTTGTTTTGAGGAATGTATGTTGTTTGAAAATGGTGAGAAATCTTACTATTGGTATTAAAAGTCTTATACTGGCCAGGTGTGGTGGCGCACGCCTGTAATCCCAGTACTTGGGAGGCTGAGACAGAAGGATCACAGGTTCTAAGTCAGCCTCAGCAACTTAGCGAAATCCTCAGCAACCTAGCAAGACCCTGTTTCAAAATAAAACAATAAAAAGGTCTGTGGGTGTAGCTGAGAGGTAGAATACCCCTGGGTTCAGTCCCCACTACCAAAAAAAAAAGTCTTATACTGTAAAATGTCTCTATGAGTGAGTCTTAATTATACAAAGGAGACAGGCAAGTGGCATATATAATTTCAGAAAGCATCTTGGTATTTTGGTTATTTTCAGGCTTTGTTTTGCTTTTCTTTTTGGTTTGAATAAAATACGGAAAGTAAAGCTCACCAAAATCTTCTTGGCTATTGATAATACACAGAAGATAGAATGGGAAAGCTTTGTGAGGGACTGTGAGGTAAGGAAAGGCTAAGAAACAGTGGTTGAGCCATTTACAGTGGCCTATAATCACAGCTACTCTGGAAGCTGAAGCAGGAGGATCACAAATTTGAGGCTAGCCTTGGCAGCTTAGGAAAACCCTAAGTATGTCTCAAAATAAAAATTAAAAAGGACTGGGGATGTATGTAGCTCAGTGGTAGAACACTTGCCTACCATTGGTGAGGCCCAGGGTTTAATCTCCAGTACCAGGGGGGAAAAAAAAAGAACAAATGGTGGTTGAGGTAGAGAAAATTTGACATGAAACAAACATCACAGTTTTTTCTAAGTACACCTTAATATGTAAGGAAACACATGTGCTCCTCTCTTTTCGGCACACAGATTGTGAAAGTAACTTCTCACTTTAGTTTTTTAAAGAAATGCAGGTTTTTAGTTTTAAAATAGTTCCATCTTGCTTACCTTTACTAATATGGAGAAAAATTATTTTTTACTTTAAATCAGTGGGTGACCAGCTGGTTGGTAGCCACAGACCTCTCTAACTCAAGTTTATGAGCCAAACTTAAGTCCTTTACAATTCAAAGGACTAATTACCAAAAAGGATACCTCTTTTTTGGTCTTTTTGATAAAATTCACCTACCATAAAATCCACCTTTCTCAAGGTATATAATTCAGTGGGTTTTAGTATATTCACAAGGTTGTTCAACCATCATATCTAATTCCAGAATATTTTTATCACACACACACACACACCCAACAAAAGCTCTGTAACCATTAGCAGTCATTCCCTATACCTCCCTCTCCCCAGCCCCTAGCAACCACTGATCTTCTGTCTATGGATTCAGTTCATCCATGTTAGAGCATATATTTAATTCTTTTTATAGCTGCATAATATTCTATTGTGTGGAAATAACACATTCTGTTTATCCAGATAAAATTAATCAATTGGTGACCATTTAGGTTGTTTTCACTTTTTGGCTCTTAGGAGTAATGCTGCTATGAACATTTGTGAGCAAGTTTTTGTGAGGACAAATGTTTTCAATTCTCTTGCAAGCGGTAACATGGTAACTCTATGTTTAGCTTTTTGAGGAGCTGCCACACTTTTACAAAGTGATGGCACTGTCTTATATTCTCACCAGTAGTTGTGCCTGACTTCTTGGTTGTAGCCACCCTAATGGGTGTGAAGTAGTGTCCCATTGTCACTCTGATTTGCCTTTACCTGATGGCTAATGCTGAATGTCTTTTCATGTGCTTATTGACCAATTTTCTTGGAGAAATACTTATTCAGATCCTTTACCTATGTTTTTATTAGATGAGTTGTAAAAGTTCTTTTTGTTACAAATGCAAGACTACTAGATATATAACTTGCAAATGCTTTCTCCCATTCTGCAGGTTGTATTCACTTTTTTGGTAGTATGCTTTGAAGCACAAAAGTTTCTAATTTTGATGAAATCCAATTTTTATGTATATATAATTTTTTTTCTTTGTTACTTGGGCTTTAAGTCTAAGAAACCATTACCTACTTCAAGGTCAGGAAGATGTATACCTAGGTTTTCTTCTAAGAGTTTGAGTTTTAACTGTTACACTTAGGTCTTTGATTCATTTTAAATTAATTTTTGTATATGGTGTACAAAAATTATTTATTGTACACTTACTTTTTTGCATGTGGATTACCATTTGTCCTAGTACTGTTTTGTTGAAAAGTCTATCCTTACCCCATTGAAAGGTCTTGGTGTGTTTGTTTTTAAAAAAAAAGAATCGACCATAGATGTTTATTTTTGGAATCTTAATTGTATTCCATTGACAAAAAGGGTAAATCTTAGCTAGGGAGGACATATATAAAAATTAGGTCACTGCTTTTAACTTTGAGAAATGGTCACATTCTCCTCAAGCATTCACTTCTTCCTTATATTCTAAGAAGACTAGCCCACATAAATGTACAATGATTACCAACAAATGCACAGACCAAGTTATATAAACTTTAAAAAAAATCTGAATACAACTTCATATTGCCTCCAGGTAGTGCCTCTGAAATGAAAATAATTGGCAAAAACCCTAGAATAATCTCTGCCAACAATTTCTTGTTTAAAAACATTTTCTTGGCTCTCCTTGCCCACACCCCAGCTGCACTCCACACAACTAGGGAAGTCCATCTAGGTGCAGTTTTATCGTTATTAAATAGCCTTTTTTCTTTTTTACAGAAGCAGTAAGGCATACTGTAGAAAGTTAGAAAATTAAAATATCACATTCTTACCATTCAGATCACTATGACTCCTTAGTGCATATTCTTTCAGATCTTTTTCCACGCAAATATACCTGTGTATTCTTTTTTTAACCAAAAATGAGATTGTGTGTGTGTTCTGCTGGGGATTAAACCTAGGGTCTAAGGCTTAGGTAAGCACTCTCTCCCACTGAGCTACAACCCCAGCCCCAAAAATGAGATCTTATAGTCCATCTTTTTTTTTTTTTGAGGTACTGGGGATTGAACACAGGGGCGCTCTGCGCTATACCCCCGGCCCTATTTTTTATACTTTATTTTGAAACCGGGTCTCACAAAGTTGCTGAGGGCCTCACTAAGTAGAGAGAGAGAGAGAGAGAGAGAGAGAGAGAGCGCGCGCGCGCTGAGGCTGGCCGCGAACCCGGATCCTCCGGTCTCCGCCTCCCAAAGTACTGGGATTACAAGCGAGCACCACCACGCCCAGCTGTATAGTCCATCTTGAGTTGAACCAACCTTGTAATCAGTGATCTACATCTGTCGATTTCAGTAAATTTTTATTTCATGAAATACCCAGACTATATTCACATTTTGTCAACAATATCCTTTCTGCTTTCCACAAACCAGTACTTAATCCAGAGTAGCTGGCCATTATGGCTCTTAAATTCCTTTTAATCTAGCATATCTCCCCCATCCCTTTTGTTTGTTTGTTTACTGTTTAATAGCACTAGCTTGTTAAAAAGACCAGTCCAGTTGTCCTACAGAATGTCTGGATTTGTCTGTCTGCTTCCTTCAAGTAGTAGTTGCTATGTTCTCTATTCCCAAGCTTCCTCTTAATTGGGAATTATATCTAAAGGCTTGCAAATGCAGTGTAGACGTTATGGCTAGACTACATCATAGGTGTATGTCACATCTTAAGACACCCAGCACCTGGCTGAGCGCATTGTTAGGAATGCTCAGGCTGACCCTTGGCGAGAGGCTGGCCTTTTCCATTATACAGTTCCAGATTTTCACTTAGAGACTAGAAAAGCAGTGTAGCTGGTTTGACTTTGGAATGATGCAAATAACCAGTTCCTCATCAAACATCCACCAAATAGTTATGCCACCATTTAAGTGCAGTTGAAAATGTAGATCTTAATCGGAAACAGTGTTGAATTGCTATTTTTTTTTTTTTTGTCCAAGAAACCCTAGAACTGAGTTCAGTATTGGTTGATCTACTGATATGCCTCACACTGTTTTTCTATTGAAGAACTTTGGTCCTAAAAGCCTGTGGTTTGATTTTTCATTCATTCTATAAAATCTGTTTATTTTAGCCTGTATTCAAAAATGGTAACAACAGAAGAGTCTACATCTTAAATGAAGGCTTTCATCTTTCCTTTTCTTACTTCACTCCTGACTTCCTGCTCCCTATCAAGGACAAAGAGAATATTTAGGTGGAAGAAACAACTTGTGTCATACCTGATAATTGAATGCCAGCGTCCTTTATCATAAAAAAGAAATAGGCTCTCTAAAGTCAATTTAAAATGATTTTTGAGCCAGGTATGGGGGCGCACACCTGTAATCCCAGTTCTTGGGAGGTTGAGACAGGAGGATTGCAGGTTCACAGCCAGCCACAGCTACTTAGTAAGGCCCTCCACAACTTAGTGAGACCCTGTTTCAAAATAAAGAATAAAAAATAGGGCTGGAGGTATAGCTCGGAGATAGAATGCCCCTAGGTTCAGTCCCCAGTACCACAAAAAAAAAAAATCTGTATGACTATTCCTTCAATATATTTAACATCCTGGAAAAATAGTTTGGACTATAAACACATGCTCAGTTGGAGCCACATTTGAGGCTCATTTAGCATTTTGCACAACTTACCTATTAGGATAGCCTGGCTCACCAGGAGTTTTTCATATCTGTACTAGACCCCAAACTGCTCATTTCTGATACCAGGGGGCATAGACTTCATCTACAAGGCCCATAGGCAGGTTGCCTCCCCTAGGTTACTTCTGCACCCAGCCCTTGCACTACCTGCATCCCAGCCACCTGAGGGCTCTCTCCCCTGGAATTCCCCACTGGGGAGAAGGAAAGCCTGAGGTTAAAATGACTCACAATGCCTTGTCCTGCACATGTTTTATGTTGGGGTAATTTGGGTAGTTTCACAGGGGGGAAGGGGAAATCCAGTCAGACCAAGCGTTATTAAGGCTTTGGCACTAATATTTCTGCATAGTATCATGTTAAAATTATACCTGGGTAGATGCTTCTAGTCTTAAACTATGAGCAGTACACATGTGTGTGTGAACTATCTGTATTCTAAGATGTAGATATATTACATATAGAGATAAATATATTTATTTAATATATGTAAGATATATTAGAAAAAAGTATAATCAGTGGTGAGCATGCCTAGCTTTAATAGACATTTAATAAACATACAAACAGGCCATGTAAGCTGGGCGTGGTGGCACACGCTTGTATCCCAGTACATGGGAGGCTGAGACCGGAGGATCCAGGTTCGCGGCCAGCCTCAGCTACTTAGTGAGGCCCTCCGCAACTTAGTGAGACCCTATTTCAAAATAAAGAATATAAAATAGGGCTGGGCGTGTAGCTCAGAGGTAGAATGCCCCTGGGTTCAATCCCCAGTACCACACACACAAAAAAAAAAAACAGGCCATGTGTTGTTCTTCATAAGAAATTTGGCTTCTGTCACAGGAAGCACACAACACAGAAGTACTTCAAGATTCAGGAACTAGCAGAGAAAAAGATGCTTAAGTACCAAAGATTGCTGACTGCCTACCTTGAGAGTCAATTTTCTCCCGTTTGACCTACACCAAAGCCCTATTGACATACTTGTCTTTTTTCATTTGTTGATAGGAAACCGAAAAGAGAAGAGCACTTGAGTGAAGAAGCTGTCAAGGTGATCGCCAGCCTTCCTGACCTGACGTTCATGCATGCCAAGGTGTTGATGTTCCCAGCCACGTTGACGCCTTCCACCAGCTCCCAGGAACAAGCAGAATGATGGCTGATGGGAACTGGACAGTTTCCATTGCTTTTCCTCTCCTCCATCCCATCCCTCCCATCAAAAGCATACCTGCTATAACTAAAAAAGAAAATTCAAGTTCAGCTGATTTGTTGGTAAGCCGCACTAGAAAGGTATACATAGTAATGTATATTTATTTACATACTGAAGTCCTAAATTTATATTAGAAAAAAATGTAAATAATCAGGGGTGAACATTTTTGAAGATTTATTCTTTTTGTGTTGCTGGGGTGTATACATTTATGTCTTTGTGAAATACACTGGTGGTGTCCTTCTTAAAAAACTTTTGAAATAAAAAAAGAAAATTAAAACTCAAACCTCCACTGTCTGTGAAATCCCCTTCAGTCTTTTCAGATTGCACTGAATGTCCTCTTAAGTTTTCATATCAATATGTGGAATCACTTTTGCTGTCACAAATAAGCTCCAAAGTCCTCCTTGTTTAATTTTTTTTAATTGTGTGTGATGGGTTTGTTTCAGATTTGGCTTTTGTTAACATTTTTGGGCTCTTTTTTAATCTTTTCAATCTGGCATATTGCTGTTTGACCTTTTGCAAGGTACATCATCAATTGCTCTTTGTTATAGGGTATGGATCATTGTCAGAACTTGATTGGAGGAGTTTAAAGAGATTGTGTCTGTTTTAAATCAGTTTGATTTGGAGAAGGACCAAAATATATGAATGTCTTACAATGAAATTTACTTGTTACTGATTTTTTTTGTTCTATTGTACCACTAGTTTTTGAGGATTTTGCACAGTGTAAAATGACATAATCATAGATTGCTATGGTTTAAGCTGTATATACAGTAAAAACTATGGGTTTTAAATGTTTGGGGAAATTCCTATGGAAAAAAGAGAGACATGTAGAAGAACCTCTAACAAGGTTAATGTGCATGCCCGAGGTCTTTTGAGATTTCAGTGTGTAAATTTCCTTTTAGCTTACACAAAAATAAAATAATTTAAAAGAAATTTAGCCTGGTGTCTTCATACTTTGGTATCTGAGGGAAAATATAATGTGTTTGGGTATGAAGTTTTATTTGATATTAGTGTATTTCAATCAAAATGAAATCATTTGGTAGGGCTTCTAGTTTGTTGGAATCAGAAAAAAATTAGAATCTGGCCTGTAAGAACTGGATCAGTATTTTCAGTAACTGAGCTTTTTTTTATGTGTAAGAAGAGATTGTAAAATAAATTCCCATGATTCATTATACCATGTCTTCTTTGGAATATTGGCAAAGTTAAATAAGGGTCTGTAGGGATTTTTTTTCTTTCCAAGAAAATGTATGTGTGAAATTAACGTGAGCAGAAGATTTTGAAAAAATAATTTTAGGACTGGGGATGTAGCTCACTTGCCTAAAATGTGCCTCAGTTTGATCCTCAGCACCACGAAAAAAAAAGTAATTTTAGAATATTGCTGTTAGATTTTGCCACTGGCAAAAAGTCACAGGACATATTTCATAAAGAACAGGCAGCCGGTAGTAGCCCACCTCCTCAGCTACAGGAACGTTTCAGTGGAACCTTCACCACTGTCAAGAGTTTCCTGGTGGCCAGGTTATTGCCTGGGCCACTGGAACAGTCACCTGAATTTAATGTAAATATGGCCTGGATTGACAGGATGTTTATCAGTCCATCTCCTGCCATTCCCCCCACTCCCCCAGCCTTTTTCAGAAGAGACTTTCCTAGCCAGGCGTGGTGGCACACGCTTGTAATCCCAGTGCTTGGGAGGCTGAAACCGGAGGATCCGGGTTCGCAGCCAGCCTCAGCTACTTAGTGAGGCCCTCCGCAACTTAGTGAGACCCTGTTTCAAAATAAAAAAATAGGCCTAGGGTGTAGCTCGGAGGTAGAATGCCCCTGGGTTCAATCCCCAGTACCGAAAAAAATAGAAAAGACTTTCCTTCGGAAGAGTCATATTTCTAGTGCAGGTGAACCTTTTGAACGAAAGAAGAGAAGATATTCCTCAGCAGAACTTTACATCTGTTAGTGATTGAAGCTGGAAGAACTGTTTCTATAGTACCTGACAGCTAAATTGTAATGAGCCCACTTACTGTGTTATTGTGAGAAAAGTAATCAACTTCTCTGAGCCTAAATTATATTAATTCTAAAAATGAAAATGATACCAACTACTTCATAGGATTGATGTGTGAAAGATGTACGACATTTGTCACATATGTATACTGTCAATAAATAGTAGCTACAGCATAGCAACAGCAAGCCCTGTGAAAGCTCCCAGGGTCCCCATAGATTCAAGAAGCAATCACAGGAGAAAGGATCACTTAATGTAATAACTTGGTATTTTAAATGACCAAGTGGGCCTGTTTTAATAACTCTTAGATTCAACTTATACCACTTCTAAATAAGCCAGACTTCCCTTTTTGTCTTATTGGTCTTTGCTTCTTTAATCACAATGGGAACATTAATACTGGATTGTCCTAGGATAAAGTCAGTGCTCCCGTACTGAGGACCAACACTGGATTACACCAGGAAGCACTCACAGTGCCTGGCCTTGTGCACCTCCCTGGCAGCAGCTACCCACTGCCTTTCTTATAATCAACCAGGAAGACCCTGCAGAGTTGGGGCAGGGAAGAAGCTGGGGAGTAGGAGGGAGCCCCAATAGGCCCAATCATTGGGCTAGCAATCAACTTAAAGTCCCTTATACCTTAAAACCAGCCACTCATCCCCAAGGTCTCACCCTACTTCCTGGGCAAGTCAGAATAGCCATCATAATTCCCCAGCTTAGTCCAAGCCAGACTGAAGAGCACAGGAGAAGTTCCCCAAATTAAGTCATGTCACTCCTCTTTGTATGAGTCATTTCTTAGAAACTTCTTCCCTCTTCATGGTTACTGTGCTTTTTATTTAGAACTTGTCATCTTTTCATTCCTTCATGTTTCTTGAATCAGTTAGGATTAGGCTTGGCTAAAACAAAAATCCAAAATACTGCAGCTCATGTAATAAGACTCATCCTTTTGTCACATTTTAATTTCTCTGAAATTGGAATGTGTCATACAACTGGCAGCGTTGTCTGCTTAATTGGCAGCGGTTTCTTAGTGATGTATTAAACAATGCCATCTTATAATCAGTGACAGAGCTGATGAAAATGGTAAGGGCGGCTGAAGCAGTGCAAGTGTTTCTCTCCTGTATCGTGCCAGAGGAACCAGCCTGAGCTGGTAAGACTTTGCAAGATCAGACTGAAGCTTTCTATCCTGTGTTCCCCATTCTCAACATCCTGTTTCTACCAGGGTGGTTGTTCAGCTTATGACCATCACGCCAACATTCCAGTCATCATGGAAGAAAGGGTAAAGAAGGGATTCTCCCTCCTGTTATGGACATACCCCATAAGGCATACATGCTATTTCTAATTACAGTTGGGTAGCCAGAACTTCGTATCTAGCTGTGAAAGAACCTGGGAAATACCTTCAGTCACGTAGGGCAACTGGAAGTCTGGGCCGCACCCATCTTTCACTTCTCAACCCATACAAAGGGTCTTCCACTGGGAAAGCGACATGTAGAGAGAGGGTCCTGGGATCATCGTCTCAGGCTGTGGTGTCCTCAGAGTAGATTGTTGCCTTCCTGGTGCTTTCTCAAGAGGAAAATGGATCTATCAAGGGCAGTACAGGATTTACTGGAACCTTAGGAGAACAAATGCTAAGATAAATCAAGGGTAGAAGTAGGGAGATGAGGTGGAAGGAGCCGAACTAGATAGGAGTTGAGTGGTTTTGTTTTTTTTTTTTTTTTGCGGTACCGGGGATTGAACGCAGGGGCGTTCTACCTCCGCGCTACGCCCCCGGCCCTATTTTTTATACTTTATTTTGAAACCGGGTCTCATGAAGTTGCGGAGGGCCTCACTAAGGAGAGAGAGAGAGATTGAGAGACAGAGAGAGAGAGAGAGAGAGAGAGCTGAGGCTGGCCGCGAACCCAGATCCTCCGGTCTCCGCCTCCCAAAGTACTGGGATTACAAGCATGCGCCACCACGCCCGGCGGAGTTGAGTGTTAAAGATCACTCTGGCTGGCCGCGGCAGCGCATGCTTGTAATCCCAGTACTTGGAAGGCTGAGACAGTATTATTGCAGGTTGGAGACCAGCTCAGCTACTTAGGCCCTGTTTCAAAATAAAGAATAAAAAATAGGGCTGGGCATGTAGCTTGGAGGTAGAATGCCCCTGGGTTCAATCCCCAGTACTGCAAAAAAAAAAAA
>PVJS01035029.1:0-21239 GCA_004027185.1 Glis glis | reverse complement strand
GTGAGTCTTTAAAAGGTTTAAAAGAACCCCAAAAGACTGGGTCAGGATAAGCTTTATTTTTGTGCTTTTTCCTTATAATATCATCTATTATGTCTATCCAGACTAAAAGATGTCAACTTATTTGTCTACTAATTTCTACATCATGCTTCCAGGGAAAAACAAACTTTCTCCTGGACTGGACATAACAATATAACAGAGGACATTGCTTTAAGAGGAACTGGGGGGGAGAACAGAATCAGTAAAGACGCAGAGTAACAACTCTCAGTAGCAGGAGAAAGCTGGCTTGACTGGCTGTAACCCGTAATTGTCTAGGGACAATTGTTTGTGGTCTTCTACAGTGGTAGGCCATAAGCAAATTTTGGTAGTTTGCTAAAAACAGAAAACATGTATATGCAAGAGATAGAAGTTAAAGCTCATGCCTGGGCCTTGAGGAAGTGGGAAGACTCTCCCTAAAGGCAGATAATGATGACAGCAAAAGGTGTGAGGGCGAGAGCAAGTGTGCAGGAAATTACAGCTGTGAGGAAACTTAATGTAGATAGGGTGTGTGTGTGTGTGTGTGTGTGTGTGTGTGTGTGTGTGTGAAGGATTAAACTGTACATAAAAGTTATGACATAATATAAAGGCAAAATAAAATCAATACTTAACCATTTATGTCTCCTATGCTAGGCAGATTTATTAAGCAGATTATATCAATTGTTTTCAGTCTATCTTCATAGCAGTTTTCTTTGATAGATATTTCTAAACATTTTATGGACAAGGAAACAGTAACTTCAAATATTTAAATAACTTGCTAGAGTTCGTAGCAACATCAATTCAGGCAGTTTATAACTGCTTACCTAAATGCCAGTTTCTCCTCTTAGATTTCCAGTTGCAAGTGGCAGAGTACATACCCTCTTATTTATCACTATGTCCCTTGCGATTGGCATATGAAAGGCACGCACTACATGTTGACTGCATGTGGAATGTGTCTTGTTATATTACTGACAACCAGCTGGCTAAATATATTAATCTTTCATCACCAAATTAAAATATAAGAAATAATTAATAATCACAGAGTTTTATTTAATTAATGATACTCAACTTATTAAGGTAAGAATATGGAAGGAGTTGAAAACTCATTCAAGAGAATTCTCCCTGAAGGCTGTGCAACTAATATGACAAAATATTCCTTCTAAAATAAATTGGATTAGTGTCATGAAATAGTGCAAAAATCTAAGGACTATCTTTTCCACACAACTCTCTAGTGCTAGGAAAAGGTTGTATTTTCAGAACTTATTGAAATGAGGTAAATATCATTTATAATTGATTATAACCAAGTATTGACATTTTATAAAAATAAAAATATAATTATATAATGAATTTATATGTAATTAAATTTGCTATGAAAGTTATATTACCACTTAGCTCTGTAAATGCTATGCTTTAAATCAAAGCAAAATTTGAAAAATACTAGAAATAACTTTAATTAAACTAAAAATCTATCTTCGAACATTTTCTCACTAAAAATGCCACATTTATTCTAATGAAGTGGGGAATAGTCCATTACACTTTTCCCACTTAAATGAATTGTTTCCTTTGTTTAAAATCTTTTTATTTAGCCGGGCATGGTGGCACACGCTTGTAATCCCAGTACTTGGGAGGCTGAGACCGGAGGATCTGGGTTCGTGGCCAGCCTCAGCTACTTAGTGAGGCCCTCTGAAACTTTGTGAGACCCGGTTTCAAAATAAAGTATAAAAAATAGGGCCGGGGGTGTAGCTCGGAGGTAGAATGCCCCTGGGTTCAATCCCTGGTACCGCAAAAAAAAAAAACTTTTTATTTTGTAAAATAGGTTTTGGCTATTTTTCCTAAGTAGAAGATGTAACCTTTCCAACCAAGATTTAACTATGGATAATATGTTTTATAAATGCTGCTGTTTAATTTTTTTTAATTTTTTTGTGGTACTGGGGATTGAACCCAGGGCCATTTTACCTCCGAGCTACACCCCTGGCCCTATTTTTTATTCTTTATTTTGAAACCGGGTCTCACGAAGTTGCAGAGGGCCTCACTAAGTAGCTGAGGCTGGCCGCGAACCCGGATCCTCCGGTCTCCGCCTCCCAAGTACTGGGATTACAAGCGTGCGCCACCATGCCCAGCCTGTTTAAATTTTAAATACAGGAAAATATACTTTAAATATGTGGAAACTAATCCTATGGTTATTATAGTAAATTAGGGAAGCAATAATCATAGAATTGTTTTTCTTAACTCAGTTGGTTAGTGAAGAGAGCTCATGAAACCAGAAGCAGAAGGTCATATTGGGCCAGGAAACTTGGTACAGATTTTAAAATAAACAAACAAATAAATTAATAAATAAAAGCTATATACAGCTGTTCTCAATCACTTATCTCATGCTTGTGCATTGTTGCCAAAAGATGGAAACTACAAGAGAAGAAGAGACAGAAAAAATACAAGTAATTTTCAACATTCCAGTCCAAGCTCAAATTTCTGTGTTGATAAGGCAGTACCTTCATCTTCAAACCCAAACACCACAATTTAAATTAAATACAATTCCATTCCACTCCCCACAGAAATCATTCAGAGCTAAATGCATATAGCTCTACCTTTTGCCATAACACTAATAAGTGTGATTTTCTTTGAAAATATAAAAAAATAAAAGAGAAGGAAAGTTTTCCTAGTCATGAGAAAATAGACATCAGATTACAAGTTATCCAGAGCGCCTTAACAATGGTCATAGGTTTTTCTCTAAGATTTTCTGACAAAATATTTTATAGTGTTCAGATTTCATGTGTCAAACTACTGTTTTAATATTTTATACATAAAGACAAGCAATGTTCTTCATGCCCCACTTGACATGATTTATTATCATTCTGCATTCAAGAATAAAATATTTTGCTCCTAATTTCTTTGATCCTTCAATTTAATTAGAAAATATGATCAGGTTACAATGTATATTGTATTATCTATTCATACTTGTCAGAGCATTTTCCTCCCCAGCAATTAATATTTTTCACATTAAGCAGAAGATAGGAAGATTATTTAAACAGTATGATAAATGATAATTTTTTTTTGTGTGTGTGGTACTGGGGATTGAACCCAGAGGCATTCTACCTCTGAGCTCCACCCCCAGCCCGAGTTTTTATTTTTTATTTTGAAACAGCATTTCACTAAGTTGTGGAGGGCCTCACAAGTTGCTGAGGCTGGCCATGAACCTGTGATCCTCCTGTCTCAGTCTCCCAAGTACTGGGATTATAAATGTGTGCCACCATGCCCGGCCAATGATAAAAGTTTACACTTCCAAATCTTGATATGTAGTTCTGATACTTTCCTTTTTAAAATTTTTTTGGGGGGAGTATACTAGAGATTAATCCCAGTGGCATTCCACTTCAGAGCTATACCCTGAGCCTTTTTATATTTTATTTTGAAACAGGTTCTCACAACTTACTAAGGGTCTCCCTAAGTTGCTAAGGTCGGCTTTGAACCTATGATCCTCCTGTCTCAGCCTCCCAAGTACTGGGATTACAGGCATGCACCACTACATCCAGCAAGTTCTTAATTTCTCCTACTTAAATATGTCTATGTTCTATGTTCTACCAAACAATAATAATAGCTAACACTTATTGAATGCTTTGTGTCAGCACTTAACATGCTTTTTATTATTTCTTCCTTACAACAACCATTTAAGTGACTATTATTATTTCCCTCATACAAATGAGGACGCTGTCTTAGGGAACTGAAGTGACCAACATGCCATTTGTGTAGCTGATAAGGAAGGCTCTTGAACTCTGCTATCTCTAGAATGGGGTAATGATAGATATGTTAATAACAATATAACTTAATATATATTATATATTGCTTATACTATAAGTTACTGCATTGTTTGGTTCATCTTTCAGACAAAAAATAATGATTTACAGAAGAAAAACATCTAATATCCCTAAAATGCATAAGAATAATAAATCCCTTGCTCAAAACAGAAAGTAAAACAGATTAGCAAAACCAATCCGACCAATGTATATTAAATATTAATTGTGTGCTCTACTTTTCTGCATCTGCCTTGGTTTCACAAAGATCCAAAGAACTAATTGCATAGGGATTATATAAAAGTCTTATGAACTGTTTATAGAATTGACTAGATATTGTCGGAACTCACTACCAATGTCTAACCTTATGATGATATTACAGTTGATATTTACCTTTTAATAAAAATATAAATCACCATTTATTCGCCGAAGCTACCTTCACTCAGGCTAAATTATTTATGTATCCATTTAATATGTATTTTGCATCTGGCAGGACAACTCTCCTTAGGACCCTTTTATTGACCCACCTGTCATCATGATGGGGTAAACAACGTCACCTTTCTAGTGCACAATGAATTACAAAGAAGTTGCAAAGTACATCATCCATCATGCTGGCACTAAGTAGGTTTTCGAAGTAGATCTCAGATATCACAAATGCTATTTATACTGTTACCAGAAAGCACAAATTGGAAGCTCATACAAAACGGTCAAATGATGAATGGACATGACAGGTCTTCAAAGAAAAGGGGCACTCCTCTTCTACACATAACCTTGTCAGAAGCAAAAGTGGTGAGCTTTGCTGGCAGTCAGATTAGAATAATTTAAGAACTTGTTAATGGCTCTGCCTGATAGAAATTCATGCAAACAGAATGTACTCAAAATGAAAGGGAGGTATGCCGCATCAGCAGCAGCAACCATTCAAACTCAATTCCAATTCAGGAATGGTCTAAAGCCACACAGAAAAAAATACCAGTAAACTGTTAATTATGATTTGTGAAATTCAATAATATATCTATTGAAAATCTATGTGCATGTACCATAGTCACCTAGAAATTGCTTTGCTTTTGAAAATCATACTAATATAGAGTTTTGAAAATCACTATCAATAAATTTTTATATACTTTTCAATATAAATATTTAAATTATTATGTACTTAGCCTACTATATTTGCATTATTAATACAATTATTAAAATAGTTAATATCTTCATCTAATTTGTATGATTAACTTCTCAGTTTATGTTCTTCACATGCAGGGTGTTTGTTTTATACATATTTGCATTTTATTTCCTTTAACAATTCCTTTTGTTTAGGCCGAATGTTTCAAAGATGGAGCATATTTCTACATCTACACTTAACTTTAACTTCTCCCATTTAGTAGCTGCTTTTTAAAATTCTTTTACACTCTTCTTCATTAAAAAGTACAGTTTTAATATATTTGCAAATAGTAGAACGGTCTCAAATAAGGACTTATAAATGTTTAAAATTTTTGCTTCATCTCATATAAAAGAAAGCCATGAATATTGCTTATTCATGAAATTATACAAGTGTCTGAGCTGTGGACTTGTCTATGGAATTTATTCACTCGTGTTCTACTTCTAATCCAATAGGCCAGCAGATTATTACAGAGGGCCATGCAAAGGAAAGAGGGACACAAGTCGTAGTTTCATGACTTTCTATATTGCCTCAGTCAAGGAATAAGCAGTGTTTGTCAGAGGAAATTATAAAGCAAGAAGACAGGATGAGTCTAAGGGTTTACTAAAGCTCCTGGTGATTTTGTGGCTGTTCTGCTTTGGAAATGCATTTGTTTAGGTGAGGAAATTATTTTATTGGATTTGAGCCACTGGAATAAAGAAAAGGCTAGAAATGTGTGGGGACTTCTGCAGGGTTAGGAATCTAGAGAAAACACTTGGGGTTACTTTTAAAATCTTGGCTTAAGGCCAAAGCTTCTGAACCAAGGGAGATGTGCTGGCTGCCTTCTTCTATTTTTATTAATATACAGGTGTGTTTCATTTCCATTTTTGCTTATCAGAAATGTGTATATTAATCAAATCAAATTATATGAGTCCTACACTAGAAATGCTTCAAACATTTAGGGACTTTAGGTAGTGGAGGAGAAACTCCAGTGGACAGAGGGAGGTGATTTTGGAGACAGAGTGGGGAGAGGGATAATTAATGAAGGAAACACTTCCACTGATTTTATGTTTATATGTAAGAATACCAATGCCAATCCCAATATTTTGTATGGGAAGGTGGGGGTTGTGGGGAGGGAGCTGGGGGAAAACTCACCAAGTGCTGTATACATGTATGTCACTATCACTAAGAACTACATTATGATACGAGACTATAATGCACCAATAGAAGTATAAAAAATTAAATTATAATTAATGGTAAAGCTTCTCAAGGTTGTGCTGGCTACATGCAGTTCTTCTAAAAGTCTAACAGTGAAAGTATGATACAAAATAGAATAGAAACAATGCATAATCACTGGTAAAGCTGCATCTCCCCACCCTGTAACCCCCCAAAACAAATATGTATTAAGAAAAAGCACTCATTATTATATTATTTTTTTACTTTTGAAAAGTAGTTTTAAGCAATTCAAATATTCCATGTATTAGTCATATTGATAAGATTTTCAAAGATTTGTACATACTACTATTTTATTTGTTTTAAATGAGGCAATCTACAGTTTTATAAAAGCAACTGAATTTTTTGTTTAAATTACACTTTTACATTGAGACAGAAAATTTGGCTGTATGAAGGATACTAGTGATTGAACGTATGCTGCTGTGTCTAACTTGAAAATTGTCCTTACTATGGGCTGTGCTACATCCTCCAAAATTCATGTATATTAGTTAACTTAATTCTCACAAGGATCTTAGGGAGTTGGAATTATTATTCTCATTGCAGAGATAAGGAAACTCAGCACTAGATGGCTAAGTAACAGTGGCTAACTGGAGAGCTGAGGTTTAAAACTAAGCCGTATGACTCTTTAAAGCTTTGCATTTAACCACGGTGCCAAAAAAACACTGTGCCAAAATCCAGCTAACCCAGAGAAGGTGGAGAAATAATCCATACCTGGCTCCCTATTACATGTGTTTTCCGTCATGAAGGCAGGCATGCTGTATGTCAAATCCTAAATGTGTGAATAATCACATCAATTTTCCACTTCACTTCCTGTTTGCATACACAGTCTCAAAACACAATCTCCTCTATTTCTTTTCCTTCTCTCCATATAAATGTATTAAACTTTGCCTCTTCAAAACCATAAATGAAATAGACTTACAATATATGAACTAAGGAAAATATGAATGACTCAGTCACACATTCAACACCTTGGAATTAAATTCATCTAATGTGTCTTTATTTTCAAAATATCACAAGAAAAGGATCAGGCAATCCCTATCTTGCTTCCCTGGCACCTCCATACTGAGAATGTTTAATGGTTACTTTCGTCTGTTGCATCTTGCCAGTTAGTTCAATTTAGATGAAAGCTGTTGTTTTCTAATTCTATTTCACTGTAAATGACAGAAACAAATGCTCATATTACCTCGAGAGTTCCTTTGGCAGAGTAGGCTGCATATGCATACAGCAGATCTTGGCTGCGGTCTTTCCTGGCTTCTTCACTACAAGGCTGGCCATCAGGATAAAAGCACTGGCCACTGCTGCTCAGAGTCACAGTGCTGGGAGAAGAGCCTGGCAGACTCAGCAGCACAGAGTAATTGACAAACTGTACATCTTCTAGGCCCAAAGAAGTCCAGTGAGTCTTAATCGTCTTTGAAATTTCCATGTCATCTTCACTTTTATAGAGTTCTACAAAATTTCTGAAAGAAATGTTAAAAGTACACTTAAAAGAATGGTAAAACCATTATTCTTTTGAGATCTGCTCATTACATTGACTAGTATAGATTGATGTTCTGGGATACTGAAAGATGAATGAGACCAGACCTACCACAAAAAAAATGTACAGTGTGGTAGAGCTGATAGGCTTACACAGGAATTACACTAAATCAAGCAGGATGGATTAATTTCTTAAATTAAGCACAATGAGACTACAGAGAAGAGTGATTAAGGCTAACTAGTTATTTTATTAGTTCTGAAACTTCTATCAACATCAACATTCGAAACATAATCCATTCGAAACTCACTTCCAAAACTAGGTGTCATGCTGATTGAGATAGCTCTGTATTGTGGTTAATATGACTCCATCATTTTCAAACTACTGATTAACATATAGCTGTTGCTTTTTAATGTAATAGGGCAGTAGCCAGGCATGGTGGCACACACCTGTAATCCTAGTACTTGGGAGGCTGACACAGGAGGATTGCAGGTTCAAGGACAACTTCAACAAGTAGCAAGACTCTCAGAAACCTAGTGAGACCCTATTTCCAAACAGAAAATACAGTAGGGCTGGGGGTGTAGCTTGGAAGTAGAATGTTCCTGGATTCAATCCCCAGTACCACACACACACACACACACACACACACACACACACACACACACACACAAATAGAACAGGTTAGATACAATTTACATGCCAAGATACACGATACTAAGAACAAAGTAATTTCTCACAAAATCAGTATACAGTAGTAAAACCAAATCACAGATTGTCAAGCCAAGTGTAATTAATGTTTGTGCTTTGTTTTCTGTTGATATATACTTATTCCTGTATTTATTCTGCAGTTATACTATTTTTGCTTATAACATTTTAGAAGCAAAAAGCAAAATCTGTTAAATATATATGTAGTATGTAGAACAGAATCAGATATGGGAACTTAATAAAAATAATTTAATCCAGATAAAGTTTTTTTTTCTTTTTTGACTGAAATAAAAAGAGACCAAAAAGGGACTAAGTTTCTTTTTTAAAAATATACTTCTTATAAGAATTTTATTATTATCCAGTCTATTACCTAAGTGTTTACTTTGATATTATTATTTTTGCCCATCACATTAATTTTTTTAGACATACATATTTCTTTCAGAAACCCTAAAACATAACACATCTGGAAAAGAATAAGAAAGTAAACACACAAATGTAGGAAAGCATTTCTGGAGATAAAACTTATGTCTATTGACATAGCTTCAAAACTGGCCTAAATAAGAAGATGCAATAAGAAATAGTTTCCTAGTTGTTGGCATCCTTTTGAAGTCACTTATATCATTTCTTTTGTTTTCCCTTTAAATATCTAGTTTGGTCACTCAACAGTCACAAGTTAAATGGAAGATCTGACTGAAGAATTTCATTTTTTATTGCTCATAAGACTGCTCTGCCTTTGACTGTTCATCTGCTGCTATGTCTGTCCTCCATGTCTCTACCCTTTTTGTTTACTGCACTATTTGGGATGGAGCAGATAAATTGAGTTAAAACTTCACTGAAATTGATAAGAAAGTCATTTAGAAAGGATATTAATAATGTTCTTTTGAAATATATATATATATATATATATATATATATATTTTTTTTTTTTTTTTTTTTTAAATAGCTGGGCATAATGGTGAATGCCTGTAACTCCAGTTTATAATCCCAGCTACTCAGTAGGCTGAGGCAGGAGTTCAAGGCCAGTCTGGGCAATTTAACCAGACTGACCCTGTCTCAAAAAAAAAAAAAAATTTAAATCTGGGAATGTAGCTCAGAGATAGAGCACCCCTTGGCTCAATTCCCAGTACTGAAAAAAATTACCCACATCCTCACCAGCATCTATTATTGTTTACAGTCTTGATGATTGTCATCAAGAATTAGATGGAATCTCACTATAGTTCTGATCTATATTTCCCTGATTTCTAATGATGTTGAACATTTTTTTCATGTATTTATTAGTCATCTGCATTTGTTCTTTTGAGAAGGGTCTATTCAGTTCAAATTGCCCATTTTTTTGTTTGGGTTAAATTTCTTTAAATATTTCAGTTATTAGTCTTCTATCAGAGGAGTAGCTGGCAAAGATTTTGTGTGGAAATAGAAACTCTTATTCATTATTGGTAGAACTGCAAATTAGTACAACCACTATAGACATCAGTATTGAGGCTCCTCCTCAAAAGACTAGGAATAGAACCACCATATGACACAGCTATACCACTCCTAGGTATCTTTCCAAAAGCATTGAAGTCAGAATACTATAGTGATACATGCATATCCATGTTTATAGCAGCACAATCCACAATAGCCAAACTATGGAACCAATCCAGGTGTCCATCAACAGATAAATGGATTAAAAATGTGATATATACACACAATGGAGTTTTACTCAGTCCTCAAGGAGAACATAATTATTTCACTTGCAGGAAAATAGGTGGAACTAGAGAATATTATGCTGAGATCAGCCAGTCTTAGAAAGTCAAGGGTCTTATGCTTTCTCTCCTGTATGGAAGTTAGAAAGAAAATTGGAGACAAAGCAGACTTTGGATAAATGAGAGAGGCCAGTAGAATAATGGAAGGACATTGGGGGAGGAGAGGTTGGGGAAGGGGATAAAGGAGAGTTGATGAAAGAAACAATTCAAATAATGTTATATCTATACATGAAGGCATCACTACCAATCTCACTAATATGTATGAGGAGGGGTGGGCAGCAGAGGGTTCAAGAGGGAAACACAGCAAGTGTTACATGCATGTATGTCTATCTCACTTTGAATCTCACTATGATGCATAATTACAATGTGCTAATAAAAGCATATAGAATTTTTTTGAGTTACATATAAAGTGAAGTTTCAGATTATATATTTTATTTGTGAAAATGTAGATATATAGATAGAAAAACTTGAATACTGCTTTAGATTTTGTTTTCTCCTCTACCCACCTAATTGATGAACATAAATGCATCACCAAGTATGCAAAATATTTTCTTTTCATTGGTCTTAGTTCCAAAGTGTATCTTTATAGTGCAAATAACTCAACAAAAGATTGAATATTTCAATACACATATCTAGTACACCACATGGCCTCAAAATGCAAACTGAACACTTTAGGTGTTTAACTGAAGAATCAGTAAGTTGTCCCAATTTCAGTGAATTTCTAAATACTATTCAGTACTAATATAAAATCACTGAGTGAAAGAAAATGTACATATTCTTCACTTCACTTCTAATTTAAGGTATGTGTATTTTTATTATAGCTTTATTTTCAATTTTTAAGATAATTTGAATATTTAATAAAGAATATATAACATATATGAAGTATAGTAGAACATCTTTATTATTAGCGAAGCCCCTGAATATCCTTTCTTTATTCTTTCACTCACTCTGATCCCCAGAGTAACCATCAGTCTGATCTTTTTGTTTCCAATTACATTGTTTTATAGCTTTGCATATATGCATGTACTTAACAACTTGCCATTTAATTTGGTTTCTATTGTTATATAATTAATATAATATTTTGTGACTTTTTCACTAAATATTGGACTTCTGAAATTCCTCCAGTTTTTTTATTAGCTATCTTGAGATAAACATTTTAAAGTTCTTTCTAGTTTTTCATCATTATAGACAATGCTGCATTCAATTCATATTGCCTAATAGACACACACAAGAGTTTCTCTAGGCACAGAATTGGTACATATATAACTTTAATAATAAATGCTAAACATCTTTTAAAAGGGTTATTCTCCTCCCAGCTTTTCATGAGAGTTCTTATTCTTTCATTCCTGCCAACACTTGGTGCTATCTTGCATTTTATTTTAATAGTTTTGCCAAAGTGGTAGATGTGAAATTGTATTTCATTATGTGTTTAACTCATAAGTAAAATAACTTGGTTGTAAAATCTGAATAGTTTTCTAAAGCATTTTGTGCCACCAGCAGTATTTAAGAGGCCCCACTGTCAGTGTATCAAATTATTACTATCCCATGAAGGTAAAAGTTTATCCTATTGTGGTTTTAATTTGCATTTCCATGATTACTGGTGAGGATCTTTTCATAAATTGTTTATCCCCAATTGTTTCCTCTTCTGTGTAATAACTGTTCTTTTCTTTTGCCCTTATTTGCAGACATGTCCTGGATAATCTATTTTAAGTCATATGTATGGCACATATCTTCTCCAGGTTTTAGGCTTCCCTCTTTATTGTAAATATATGGTCCTATGATGAACATAAGTTCATAATTTGAATATACATAATTTTCTGAGTTTGTTACTAGGGATTAAACCCAGGGGCATTTACCTCCGAGCTACACCTCTTTTTATTTTTATTTTTTTGAAACAGGGTCTCAGTAGGTTGCTGAGAGTCTCATTAAGTTGCCGAGGCTGGTCTCAAATCTGTAATTCACCTGTGTCAGTTTCCCAAATACTGGCATTACAGGCATGTACCACCCTGCCCAGTGTACATAATTTTCAACATAATATATGATTTACACATTTTCTGAGGTGCTTTCAAAATATTTTTTAAGCCTGAGATCAGAAAGTTATTCTCATGTTTTCTTTTTTATACTTTTTTTGGTGCATTATAGTCTCACATCATAATGTAGTTCATAGTGATAGTGACATACATACACACAGCACTGGGCAAACTTTCCCCCAGCTTTTTCCCCACACCCCTTCCACATACATGATATTGAGATTGGCATTGATATTCTCACACATGTACATAATGTCAATGGAAGTCTTTCCTTTATTAATTCCTGCCCCCCCCAACCTCCCTTAGACCACCTTCCTCACTCCACTGGTGTCTCTCCTCCATTATCCAAAGTCACTCTTGTATCCTGATTACTCTCTATCTTCCACATATGAGAGAAAACACATGATCCTTCACTTTTTGTGACTGACTAATTTCACTTAACATAATGTTCTCCAGGTCCATCCATTTTCCTGAGAAATGAAGGAGATGATAAATGAAATAAAAACCTCAATAGAAATCACCCTTGGGATACTAGACCACATAGAAAATAGATTCTCATTCTTAGAAGACAGCTCATTCAAAACTAACCACGCAGTCAACAATATAGAGAACATAATATGACAGCACAACTAGAATATTCAAGAAATACAGAAAAATATGAAATTACCTAACTTACAGATAATCGGCATTCAAGGAGGTCTAGAAGCACAAAACAAGGGCAATAGAAACTTCTTCAGAGAAATATCAGAGAATTACCCAAACATAGAAAATGAGATGGACATCTGCATACAGGAGACATTTAGAACCCAAAGAAGACAAGATTAAAGAAGAACTTCTCCACACCACATAATAACCAAAATGCATAACAGAGAGAGGTCAATGTGAGAATCTTAAATGCATTGAGAGCAAAAGAATGGGTGACATTCAGGGGCAAAACAATATGAATTACTCTGGACTTCTCAACCCAAGTCATAAAAGCCTGGAGGAGTTGGCATGATGTACCCTAGACCCTGAAAAAAACAACTTTCAACCAAGACTGCTGTATCCAACAAAGATATCTTTCAAAATTGACAGAGAAATAAAAACTTTCTAAGATAAGTAGAAACTAAAATAATTCCTTAGATAAAACATCCTTATGTAAAAACATTAAACCCTTAATATTATTGCTAAGATTTGAATGTTTGTGTACCACCAAAATTCTATGCTGAAATCCTAAATTTCAGAGGTATTAAGAGGTGGGAGGGCTTGAGATGTGATTAGATCAAGAGGGCAGAGCCCTGGTGGATAGAATTAGTACCCCTATAAAAGCAGCCAGAAAGAAGCTTTCTGATCTTTCCACAGTGTATAAAGCCACAGCTGGAAAGCATCATCTGAGGAAGCAGGCCTTCCCCAGACACCACATGCACCTGGTCTTAGACATCCCAGCTCCAGAGCTTTGAGAAATAAATTTCTGTTCTTAAAAAGTGGTCCAATCTAATGTACTTTGCTACCACAGTTTTAAATAGCTGCTGAGTACTAATAAAAAAAGTGATTTACAATTAAAGTACTTATCCATTTATTGCTGCTATAGAAGAATGCTATTCCATCGTTATACAAAGTAATCCTGGTAAACTTTCTTACTAATTATGTTATTTTCTTTTTTTGTGTGTTTTTTCTGTGTAAAATATTATTTCATTAGCAAACAATGCAAGTTTTATTACTTCCTTTCTCATCATTTATAAATTTTATTTTAATTCAATTTAATTTGGATTACTATATAGGCTATGACCTCCAGAAAAACAATTAATGAGATATTTCATAAGATGTGTGAGTAGATATCCATGTTGTATTGTAAATATTATTTTAAAATATACTTCTCATTCTCCTATTTTTAATAGATGTGCTTTAAACAGGCACTGAATTTTATAAAAAACTATAATGCATTTAAGACAATTATATAATCCCTTTTAAACATGGTGCATTATATTAGTAGATATTTTAGTGGTAAATAAATTCCTAAGATAAACTCTACATAATAGCATGCATTATGATTTTATATGTTATGTGATCTATTTTGTAAATATTTTGTTTACAACTTTTATGTCTAATTTTAAAAGTAAAGTTGGTATGTAATGTTCCTTTGAAATCATTTGTCTAATTTTGGCTTGAAAGTATATAAACCTTATAAAATGAGATAGAAAATGTTCCCTTTTGATCTGTTGAGATTGAATATGATTAGAATTGGGGGAGAGAAATTATTATTAAATTAGAAATCATCTGTACTTGATATTATTCTTTGGGAGAACTATGAATTTCTGACTCATGTCTTTAATGCTATAAGAAGAGCTTCATTTCTTCTTTGAATCACAGTTCCTTCATTGCTTTCTGTGCTCCTGCTATCAATCCTGAAATTTACAGGTTTCTGGTTTGATCAATCATTACAGTACTCTTTCTTATGTTTTGTTCCCTTGTTGATTACTCTTACCACTCATTCGGCTCAGGAGAGCAGTCTTTTAAAGTGGATTTATTGTAATATAGACAACATCTGTGTTTTGGACAATATCTATTTCAAAATATCACCCCAAAGAGAAGTACACTAAATTGAGCACCTATTGAGTAAGACACGAGTTTTTTCAAGTATTGATTGCTATTTTCACAGCAACAAGGGGGCAAACTGTAAAAGCAGTTAAGAATAATGACCTGAGCTTCACCTTCCACAAACTTATAATGTAGATATTTGTTCAAGAATGATTGATGTGCTAGTATTAGGTACATTATCTCATCTATTAGAGGTTAAATTATTCAAATCTTCTATACCATAGTTGTGATACATTCAAGTGAATATGAGAACATGTTCATAGAAAGGTAAAGAATACAATATATCAATATAAAAGTACACTATACAAATTATGATAAAATTTTTGTACACACATAAATGTATAAAACTGGCCTTTAAAAATAATAACAGAAACATTATTTCTTAAGAAACAGTGGCTAATTTTCCAAATAACTAATCAGAAGTTAGTAAACACCTATTCAAGTTCCATCATCTGAAGATTTTTAAGAATTGTGCTACCTATTAAAATAATATTTTTGAGAAATTCCAAGATGGTGACTGAGGGAGATAGCATGTCATTATTCCTCTGAGACTCTGATTTCAATTGCTGTTAAAGCAGCTTCTTGATGAGAGAAGAAAAGCAGTGAAAAATTGAACTAAACAATGAAAAATTTGAAATGCGAAGGAATCAAAGCCAGAAGACAGAACAGAGGACACTAAAGAGCTCCAAGCACCTTACTTAGGGAACGGCGGCAGTGGCAGCAGTGGTGGCACCATCTTGGCCAGGCCATGGCAGCAGCTGCTAGCATTGCAGCCTCCACAGACTGTTGGCAGGGAAGCCAGCAACCTGTTGTCAATCCAGCAACTGCAAAGCATCAGCAATGAGGGCAAGCAGCGGCTCACTCCACGCTTGACAGAGACCTGGATGGCAGTGGCGCTAGAGCCATCTCTGCCAGGGTGCACCAGCAGCTATCAGCATTGCAACTTCCACAGACTGCCAACAAAGGAGCCAGCAACCTGTTGTAAGTCCAGCAACTGCAGAGCATCAGTGGCAAAAGGAAGCAATGGCTCACTCCTTGCTGTTTTTTTTTTTTTTGGTTTGACAGAGACCCAAACAGCGGCATCAGTGGTGCTGGCGCCATCTTGGCTGGGCTGCACAAGAGGCTGCTGGCATTGCAGCTTTCCAGGCTGCCAGAGGAGAGGCCACAACCTGTTGTGGGTCCAGCAACTGCAGATCATCAATGGGAAAAGCGGGTGGCAGCTTACTCCAAGCTCGGAAGAAACCCGAATGCCTGGAGGCCTTACCAAAACCTGCAGCAGTGGCTGAGCCCACTCACTTCCCCAGAGATTAAGAGCAGTGCTCAACAAAACCATAAGTTAACCAGCTGCCCCAGGGGGAGACCACTCAGCCCAGTCACAGGGACTCACATGGCAAGCATAGACTCACCGGGTCTGAGACTTTGTGGATCACCCCTGTGGAGGTGGGAGGGGAGTTTGCTGTAAGACATAGCAGAAGCATGGATAAGCAGACAGCTCCCAGTGACATTCAGATGGGACAGAACTATAGCCAGCCAGTCATAGCATCCTTAAAGGGTTTCCAAGGATCACCACAGGACACACATTCCTGGTACCGGGGTAAAAATCAGACCAACCCAGCATTCTCTGTGGAAAACATGGAGTTCTGTATTTGCACAGAGTTGGGTAAAAGCAACATCTGCCACTTCTGTAGGCAAAGAGTGACACAAGTCCTGGGTCCCATGCTGGTGAAACCCACCATATGTGTAGACAAAAAGATATAGGGACAGGCCCAGTGGAGAATTGAGGACACACACTTTCAGTGGGAGGGGCACCAGCAGCACTGGGTGCCTGCAGGGCACAAACTCTCCAGTTCACATCTCTGAGTCTACTCCCTATTAAGGAGGCAGCAGGTACCTGGACCTTAACACCTGTAACCTATCAACACCACCAGTGCAGCAGGAAGAAGGGATCCTAGAGTAACTGCAACCGAGTACTGACGATCTACAGGCAGAACAACAGTGGGGGAAACCGGACATAGATTTCAAAATCAGTTTTAAAGGGTAATAAACACACAGCAAAGAGCTGAGAATAACCATTTAGCAAAGGCTATTCATTTTTAAGATTCACCTAGTAGCAAATATCTACCTCCAGAATAAGATACTATAAAGGGAGAGAGATTAGACATAGGAAACCTACAGAGTGAGAGAGAGCTACCAAAAGCACAAAGATATAAACTTAAGAAACCTGAAACCATGAGAAGGAAGAATAGCAAAGAAACAATGAGCTTCCACAACTCCACAACAGAACATGCCAACACAGAATTGCAAAGTTTGCCAGAAGGATAATTCAGAACTTTAATAGTAGAAATGATGCAGGATTTCCAAAAAGAATTCAGAGAGAGCCTGAAAGTAATGAAGTATCTAATAAACAAAGAATCTGACACTCTGAACAGGAATCAAAAAGAAGCTCTGAAGGAAGTGAAGGATACAATAATTGAAATGAAGACATCAATACAAACTATTAACAATAGACTAGACCACATGGAAAACAGAATCTCACTCTTAGAAGATGACCTCTCCAAAAATGAATGCATAGAATATAAATTAGAAAAAAAAAAAACAATTTGACAGCATGAATTGGACATTGAAGAGACCTCACCCAATCTTAAAAGAGCAAACCTAAGAATAATAGGCATAGAACAGGGAATAGAAGCTGAAACCAAAGAAATCAATAATCTTTTCAGAGAAATAATATTAGAAAATTATCCAAACATAGAAAAAGAGGTTGACACACAGGTACAGAAAACATATGGAACCCCTAATAGACAAGATCAGAGAAGAGGTTCACCACACCACATAATAATCAAATTAACAAATGCAGAGGCCATCTTAAAGATGAGAGTAAAAGACCAAGTACCATTCAGAGGAAAAACAGTAAGAATCACTCCCAACTTTGAAAACCAAGTCATAAAAGCCAGGAAAGCCTGGAGCAACATATTCCAAACTCTGAAGAACACAACTTCCAGCCAAGATTTATCTACCCAACAAAGATATCTATAAAATTTGATGGGGAAATAAAAACCTTCCAAGACAATTCTATCAAATGAACAACTAAGCAAAGAAGAACAAACACTACCTGAAACAGAAATTAAAATTGAAAATATTAGGAATTAAAACTCATCTTTCAATAAGCACACTGAATATAAATGGCCTCAAATTCCCAATCAAATGTCATAAGGTGGCAAAATAGATAAAAAAAATCATAATCCATCTATATGCTGTATGCAAGAAACATACCTTACAAGTGTAGATATTCCCAAACTAAAGTTGAAGGGATGGAGCAAAGTAATCCATGCTAATGGAACTCAAAAACAAGCAGGAGTAGAAACTATGATATCAGACAAATTAGACTTCAAACCTAAACTTATCAGAAGAGACAAAGCAGGTCATTTTTTACTGGTAAAAGGAAAAATACAGCAAGAGGATATAACAATAGTCAACATTTTTGCCAAAAACATAGATGCAACCACTTTTATAAAAGAAATTCTTCATGACATTATGTCATACATACATCCCAACACAATTATATTGGGAGTCTTCAATACCCCTCACACACCACTAGATTGATCTTCAAGACAAAAGGTCAGTAAACATGCCTTAGACCCAAGGAACACCATAAACCAAATGGACCTACTAGACATATTCAGAATATTCCATCCAACTACAGCTGAATTGACATTTTCTTCAGCTACTCATGGTGTCCTCTGTAAAATAGACCATATCCAAGGCCACAAAATGAGTACTAGAAAATTTAAAAAATGTGATATAATCCCCTGCGTCTTTTTAGACCATTTTGGAATGAAACTAGAAATCAAGTATAAGATGACTCAGAGAAACCTCATAAACACATGGAGATTGAACACCACACTGCTGAATGAGGAATGGGTCACAGAAGAAATAAGGGGAGAAATTAAGAAATTCCTAGAAACAAATGAAAACAGGGACACAACATACTAAACTACCTGGGACACTCTGAAGGCAGTATTAAGAGGAAAATTCATAGTACTGAGAGCTCACATAAGAAGAACAGAAAATCACCAAATAAATAACTTAATGACACACCACAAAGCCCTTGAAAAACAGGAACAGTCTAACCCCAAAGCCAGCAGAAGACAGGAAATTATTAAAATCAGACCAGATATCAATGAAGTAGAGAATAAAAAACAATACAAAAAATCAACAAAACCAAAAGTTGGTTCCTTGAAAAAATAAACAAGATAGGTAAAACCACTAGCCAATCTAACTAAAGAAAGAGAGAATCAACTCAATTAACTAAAATAAGAGATGAAAAGGTGATTTTACCACCAATAGCATAGAAATCCAGAGGATTATCAGAAACAACTTTGAAAAATTATTCTCCAATAAAATGGAAAACCTAGAAAAATGGAAAAATTTCTAGATACATAAAATCTTCTTAAGTTGAATCAAGAAGACACAGAAAATTTAAACTGACCAATAGCAATCAAAGAGCATCAATAAAGAGCCTGCCATCAAAGAAAAGCCCTGGACCAGATGGCTTCCCAGGTGAATTTTATAAAACGCTTATAGAAGAACTAATCCCAATACTCCTCAATTTATTCCATTAAATAGAAAGAAATGGGACTCCCCCATATACATTCTATGAAGCCAGCATCTCATTAATACCAAAGCCAAATAAAAATAGCTCAAGAAAAGAAAACTACAGGCCCATATCATTGATGAACTTTGGCGCAAAACTTCTAAAGAAAATAATAGCAACACACATTCAAAACCACATCAAGAAGATTATACAGCATGACCAAGTTGGGTTTATCCCAGGGATGCAAGGCTGGTTAAAGATATAAAAATAATCCATGTAATCTACCACATAAACAGAACTAAAGACAAACTCATATGATCATTTCAATAGACACTGAAAAAGCATTTGACAAAATCCAACACCCATTCATGATAAAAAACACTGAGAGAATCAGAATAGTAGGAACATACCTCAACATCATAAAGGCAATATACAATAGGCCCACAGCCAACATCATATTGAATGCGGAAAAACTACGAGAGTTCCCCTTAAAACAGGAAGAAAACAAGGATGTCCACTATCTACACTCCTTTTCAATATATTACTAGAGACTATAGCCAGAGAAATAAGGCAAGAGAAGGCAATCAAAGGAGTGCAAATAGAAAAAGAAGAACTGAAACTATCTCTATTTGCAGATGGCATGATATTATACTTAGAAGGCCCAAAAAACTCAACCAAAGGCTTATAGATATGATTAACAAATTCAGCAAAGTGTCTGGATACAAAACAGAGTGTCCAGATACAAAAAGTGTCTGGATACATATGGGTGGCATATACAAAAGCTTTTCTATATGCCACCCATGAATCCACTGAAAAAGAAATACAGAAAACAATTCCGCCCATGATATCCCTCAAAACAATTAAATACTTAGGAATAAACCTAACTAAGGAGGTAAAAGACCTCTGGAAGGAAAATTATAAAACATTGAAAAAAGAAATTGAAGAAGATCTTAGAAGATGGAAAGACCTCCCATGTTCTTGGATAGGCAGAATAAATATCATCAAAATTACCAGTCTTCCAAAAGTGATCTGCAGTTTCAATGCAATACCCATTCAATTACCAAGGTCATTCTTCACAGACATAGAAAAATCTGTCCTTAAATTCATGTGGAACAACAAAAAACCCAGAATAGCCAAAGTAGTTCTCAGCAACAAGAACCATGCAGGAGGCATTAGACTATCTGACTTCAAACTATACTACAGAGCCATAGTAATAAAAACAGCATGGTATTGGCACAAAAGCAGACACATAGACCAATGGAGCAGAATAGAAGACTCAGGAACAAATCCACACAATTACAGCCAATTGATTTTTGTCAAAGGAGCCAAAAACTTACACTGGAACAAAGATAGCCTCTTTTTTTTTTTTTGCGGTACCGGGTATTGAACGCAGGGGTGTTCTACCTCTGCCCTATGCCCCCGGCCCTATTTTTTATACTTTATTTTGAAACCGGGTCTCACAAAGTTGCGGAGGGCCTCACTAAGGACAGAGAGAGAGAGAGAGAGACAGGGAGAGAGAGAGCGATAGAGCTGAGGCTGGCTGCGAACCTAGATCCTCCGGTCTCCGCCTCCCAAAGTACTGGGATTACAAGCATGCGCCACCACGCCCAGCTAAAAAGAAAGGTTTTTTTTTTTTTGTGGTACTGGGGATTGAACCCAGGGGCATTGTACCTCCGCCCTACACCCCCGGCCCTATTTTTTTTATACTTTATTTTGAAACTGGGTCTCACGAAGTTGCAGAGGGCCTCACTAAGTAGAGAGAGAGAGAGAGAGAAAAAGAAATGGAGAGAGAGAGAGAGAGAGAGAGCTGAGGCTGGCCGCGAACCCGGATCCTCCGGTCTCCGCCTCCCAAAGTACTGGGATTACAAGCATGCGCCACCATGCCCGGCTAAAAAGAAAGGTTTTTTTTTTTTTTTTTGCGGTACCGGGGATTGAACCCAGGGGCGTTCTACCTC
>PVJS01035028.1:0-21241 GCA_004027185.1 Glis glis | reverse complement strand
TCTCTCTCTCTCTCTCTCTCTCTCACACACACACACACACACACACACACACACACACACACCATATTTAAGGCAAGATAGGACAAATATTTTTATTTTCACAGACTGGAAAACCAAGGTTTAGAGGATTTGTCTCTGGCTCTCCAAAATTGCCAGAGCAATTGAATGCAATACTTCTAGTTTTAAATCAACACAACACCTAGCTCGTAACACATAATAGTTCTTCCTTGTTTTTTACACTAAAGAGAATTATTTTAATTGTTAAAATTCAAATAGCATGTTGAATCAAAATTATAACATGAAGAGTGTAACTTAGTAACATTAGTTGTATAACATTATTGAAACATATAGAAATAGTTGAAAATTAATTCACATGACATTGTAGCTTTTGATAAGATATAAAGGAATCTATCAAATCCTTGGGGCGAGATAGATAAGCAACAGGTTACTGCTTAGAATCTATATATTAGAATTCAAGAATGGACAAGCAAAAGTGGAGGTCACCTGCCCCAATGGAGAGTCTCGGGACTTGTTCAATTTGTAGATGAGAGTCTATTATCAACCTCATTCTCAGAACTCAGGGACTAAATAGCAGTGAACTCCTGACCTCTTCTGTAGCAGGATCCATGGCCATTTATTTGTGTAACCATTCAATGGGAAAAGGGAAGTACTAGAATTTCAGAGAACTGTTGGATGCAGAATCTAAGTTGACACTGATATGTGGGGGGGAGAGGCTAGAGTGTTGTCATGGTCCTCATGTTAGAGTAAGGATGTATGTGATCAGACAATAAGTAGAGCTCAAGTTCATTTTCAAGTGGGTCTACTGGATGCATATTGGACTAGCTTACACTTGTTTCCCTGGTACCTAAATGGATATACTTGACAATTGGAAGAACTCACACTGCTTCCTTGACTTGTAGAATATGTGCTAGAAGGAAAGTGAGGAGGAAGCTCTTGGAACTGTACCTTCTCCTCAAAATAGTAAATCAAAAAGCTTTGGCCAACACTAGCTGGCAGAGAGATGGGGTCAAGTCTGTAGGGCAATTTATACCTATCAGCTTCCCTGAGGGATTAGACTGAAGTTATTCTCTGACTGAGGTCACATTTTTGTTATACTTTTCCACCTGCTCTGTTCTCTTCCAATTCTCCACTTTGCCTGAGAACTCTTCCCCATAAATCATTCCAACAGAAATTCTGACTTGCACTCTGCTCTAGGGGACCCGGCAATGACACATAAAGCAGCACCCTCTGCTCTCTCCCTTTTTTCATTTTCTATCCTGATACCCATTTTATTTTTCCCATAGCTCAAAACTATTTCATGTTATATATTAAACAGCAATTTAAAATATATTTAATGGATCGCCCCCCCATTAGATTGTAAGTTATTCTGAGGTTAGATACTTTGCATTGTTTATTATTTTAACCCACAATGAATAGGACCTAAGCAGTAGTAGATTTTTTTTATTGTTCATTTATTGGTGCATTGTAATTATACATTTTGATATATGTCAGGGTATGAACATCATACATGGACACATTGCACATTCAGTCCTCCCTCCAATCCCACCCCATTCCCTCCCCCTTCCCTCGTCTTCATGCTCCGGATAGTGATTGAGTCTGTACATGATGTACATACAGTAGTAGATTTTGAAAAGAAAAAGTCTAATAAGTGAACATACAAATGAGTAAATGATTTTTTACTTTTATTGGTAATAAACAAATTTAAAATGGGAATTTTCACTTCTTTTCATTTTATTGTTATTAGGTAGTTTGCTAACTTTTTCTTAAAAGGGTAATTCAATTGTTAATTTGACATCTATATTTTTTTCTGTTCCTATTGTATATGTGAATTCATGTAGGATCAAAAAATATTTTGAATTAAATTAAACCCCAAACTGAGAATTTAGGGGGTTATATAAATATAAATTAAGGTTTAATTTTATATTTAGATTATTTTCCATATTTACAAACTGAGTATTTTTTTTACATTGGTAACCTATGTCTTGAACACTATATTCTTGTGTACTACAATTTACCTCTTCTTTGAAATATAGCATGCTCTGAATTGCTCCCTACTGGTTGACAGTCATTTTATAAATGGAACAGTATAATCTTTAAGTATCCCAAGAACAATTAATCCAAAGAATTTCAGTCTTTTGCACATTTAAGCTTTAGAAACTCAGTCTAAGGTGGTAGCATGTTTTATCATACTCAGTAAATCATAAAACCCTTGTAATTTTTGGAATTGAATAGATTTTTGAAATTATTGTAGTTTTTATAGCAATATTATCTTATATAAAGATCTCCCTTTTTCACTTAAACTAATTGATTGAATTATTTCACCACATATTTTATAGTAGCCTTTAAAATATAGTGAGATTACTTTAAAATATAGTACATTAAATCAAGTAGTTGACATATACTGAGAGAAAGCAGACATGATGCGCTTATCTCAAGCTGTCATGCATATTATAAAGCCTAAAGATTTAAAAGCTGGAAATAATATTATTTGGTAGGAACTTGGAGGCAACAAGGACAAAAATATGAGAATTTAATGTTTTTTAAATACTTTTATTGGTGTAATGTAATTACACGTCATAGTAAGATTCAAAGTGACACAAACATACAATCACATATCACATGGTGTATTTTCCTCCTTGTCCCCACTCCCTCCCTCCTCCCCTTCCTCCCTCCCCATACATGTTAGTGAGATTAATAGTGAAACCTTGTATGTATGTGACCTTATTTGTTTTTTTTACACATATTTTATTTATTTATTTATTTATTTATTTATTTATTTTTCTATAACAGTATTTTTTATTTCTTACATTTCTTTTTGTTCTTTCTTAGAGATTACATTTCTCTGCTTACATCTGTTGTTGCAGGTTGCCACCTTTCTCCATTAGAGATCTTAACATAGTAATCAAAACTATTTTAAATTCCAGGTCTGATAATTCTTTTTTTATATATTCATTTATTGGTGCATTGTAATTATACATTTTGATAAGTATAAGGGTAGCAGAATCATACATGCACACATTGCTCATTTAGCCCTCCCTCAAATCCTACCCTATTCCCTCCCCCTTCCCTCCCTTTCATGCTCAGCATAGTGATTGAGTCTTATAAGTTTGTTTATATACATCATGTGCTATAGTGTGTTTCCCTCCAACCCCCTCCCAACTCCCTCAGTTAGGTCATCTTCTTTGTTCATCTAAAGTTTTCTTCTTCTTTGTCTGGAGTTCCTTCTAAGCAAAGAGGGTGAACCTTATTTGAACTGTTTCCTTCCCCAGTCCTTGTTTTTCCCCCGTTCACCTCCCTCCCCCAATCCCCTTCCACTATTCTAGTGTTTTCACTCCTCATTTAACCGATGTCACTTTTGCTTCCTATTTTCTCTCTAGCTTCCACAGATGAGAGAAAACATATGACCCTTGACTTTCTGAGACTGGCTGATCTCACTTAGCATAGTATCTCTAGTTCCATCCATTTTCCTGCACATGACATAATTTTGTTCTTCTATGACTGAGTAAAATGCCATTGTGTGTATATACTGCATTTTCATTATCCATTTGTATGTTGATGGACACCAAGGTTGGTTCCATAATTTGGCTATTGTGAATTGTGCTGCTATAAACACGGGTATGCATATATCGCTATAGTATTCTAACTTCAATTCCTTTGGAAAGGTACTGAGGATTAGTATGGCTGAGTCATATGGTGTTCCATTACTAGTCTTTTGAGAAACCTCCATACTATGAGCTCCAAAGTGGTTGTACTAATTTACAATCCCAACAACCAGTGTATAAGAGTTCTGATTTCCCCACATCCTCACCAGCATTAACTATTGTTTGTATTCTTGATTGTTGCCATCCTAATTGGAGTTAGATGGAATCTTAGTGTTTTAAAGGTACCATCAAGTAGTAAAGTCCAATAGAGGAGGCCTTAGGAGATCAGACTTGTCACCATAACTTTCTACTTATTTAGCTATGCATTTGGGGATATAAGTAATGCCATTTATAAAAGGGTTTGTTTTGGTCCATATTATGTGAATGGCATTATAAATTACTACTGTTTTTAATCATTCCACTCTTCTCTATAACCCCATACATATGCCCATTTGAGTCACAAAGTCATGACTGCAAAACCTCTTAGTGGAAACTGTACATGCTTACATGCTTGATTTTTAAGTCACAGTTAATGAACAAAACTGAGAGTTCTGGAAGAGACTTTCTGGGTGAGTTTTCCCATACTCAAAGAGATTCAAACTATGGGCTAGATTTAGACATGAGAACGACAGGAAGCCAGAGTAGACTTCAGTGAATGAAGAAGCTCTGTGCTCTAACCCCCAGTGGCTAAGTGTTAGCATCCAAGTTTAAGATAATAAAACCTCAGATAAGTATAGACATCTGGGAGTACAACGGAGCCCAGGCTTTCCAAATTTGCCTGTTAAACTTGGACAACTACAGCCTTGTAGATGCTTTCTGTGCCATTTTGGCATGGAAGCAAGGGGAGATAGATAGTTATCAGAGTTGGATGTAGCATAATTACATACTCTAGTTTGCCCAGGACAGTCCTGATTTCCATGTGCTTTTCTGTAGCTTTTATCTTTGACAACATGTCCCAACTTTGGAGGATAAATTAGATGATCACTCTAGCTCTGCATGGCAAATAGGATAGTCTAGTTTGTTCCTGCCAAAATTCATGTTGAGGGTTAATTTCCAAATATAATGGTATTAAAGTGGTGTGGCACTTACTGAAGAGAGTTAGTTCCTGGGGGCACCACCCTAATAAGGGGAGGGATTAACATCTATCTCAAGGGTGAGGTTAGTTCCCACTAGAGCAGGTTGCTATAAAAAAGCAAGTTTGGCCAGGAGTGGTGGCATTCACCTGTAATCCCTGTACTTGGAAGGTTGAGACAGAGGGTTGCAGGTTCTAGGCAAGCCTCAGAAACTTAGTGAGACTCTCAGCAACCTCATGAGACACTGTTTCAAAACAAAAAATAAAAGGGCTGAGGGTGTAGCTCAGAGGTTAAATGCCCCTGAATTCAATCCCCAGTAACACACACACACACACACACACACACACACACACACACACACACACACTCACAGCAAGCCTGGCTTTTCCCTACTCTTATTTCCTCTTTTGCCATGTGACAACTTCCACACATATTACTTAACTCTTGCACACACTTCCACCAGGATACCATCGACCTTTGTCAGTGTCATATGGTTTGGACTTTCTAGTCACCAGAATTATGAGCCAAATAAACCTCTTTTCTTTACACATTATTCAGCAGCAGATATTGTTATAGTATCACAAAGTAGATGAATATATAGGGTTTAAAGTAGTCTTGCCAAGTGATATAAGAATGTGGCTACACTGTACTGTTCTTCCAATCAATTAAAGGAGACACAGAAGTTGAAAGAGGAACTTGGAGAACTTAGATGAATGGAGATGTGCCTATGACTGTATAATAATTTACAATGCATTAGATAACAATGGCAGCAGAGAAAACAATATGACCAAATATTATGATCCTAACCACTAATGTCACTGTGGCATGGTCAAATCCCTGTGTGCAAATAGCTGTAAAAGAAACTAAACTAAACTGAAGGTACTAAATCTGAAGTGGCTATGTTTATCTGACATTGAATAAGATTATTATTTGGCAATTGCTTGGAATGGTAGTATGAGACAAAAAGTTTGTTTATAATAATTTAAAAAAAGACACATGTACATTGGGAAATGTGTACCCACTACAAGCATTTTTATACTATTCTCTGAGAAGTTCCATCAAGTCCAGGTCCTCAAAAAGATTTCAGAGGCAAAGATGTGTCTTGAGTAAGGTTCTGAGCTTACCACCCTTGCTTCAAAGAATTTGTCTCTGTCCTATTTATTCCAAATGTGTGTCTGTGTGTGTGTGTGTGTGTGTGTGTGTGTGTGTGTTGCTACAGATCGAACCCAGGGAATTCTACCTCCAAGGTACACCCCCAGCACTATTTGGAAACGGGGTCTCGCTAAGTTGATGCGAGCCTCATTGAATTGCTGAGGCTGGCTTCGAATCTGATATCCTCCTGTCTCAGCCTCCCAAGTCCTGAGATTACAGGTGTGCCCCACTCTGCCCAGTTTATTCCAAACATTTTAATCCAAGAAAAGATTTTTCTACTAAAATAGTAATGCTGTGATCCTTTTTATTTTCAATTTTTCTTACTGCCCACAAGCGACACACATTCTACTGCATCTATTTTCAAATATATATTCAGAAGCTGATCATTTCTTAGTATTCTCATGGATAACCACCCTATTCAAAGCCATTATCATTTCTTACTTGTATTATTGCAATAACCTCCCAACTGCTCCTCCTTGCTATCCTTGCTACCCTATAATCTATTCTCAACAGAGCAGCTGGAATAATGCTTTTAAAGAGATAAGTCAAATCAGACCACTCCTGAGCTCTGGACTCTTCAATTACATCCCATCACTTAGGCCCTACCCAACTTGCCTCATATAATACCTCATATCACAAGGCCCTATGTGAGCTATCACCCTCTACTTACTATCTCTCCAATATCATGCCTTTCCAATCTTCTTTTGCTCTCTCTGCTTTATCTGTCCTCTGGGCATCTTTACTGTTTGCACAAGCCTGCTAATCATGCTTCCATTTCTGGGCTTTTCCATTACCTGCGCCCTATGATTAGCCTATCCTTTTCCCATGTGGGCACTCAAAAAACACATTTAATTGCCACTAGAGCAAATGATTTTAAGAGCATTTTCCTGATTTAAGTCCTATAATTATAAGAAATTCTTGCATTGAAATACTTGGAATTGAAGCAGATGCTTTCTTAAAACACTGTAAGAATGAAGGACCTTGGCTCTGCTGTGGTACTAAAGTGTCAATTTTCAAAATGCCATTTTTTTCTCTTGATAGGGGACATTTTGAAGATTGATGTCAATACCAAAAAAGTCACAAACAGCATTCATTCAACCACCAATATTTATAGGACAAAGATATCACTGCTATCTTGTACCATGTAGCAAAGAATTAAAAAATGCATGGGTGTTAAAATTTACAGACTTGTAATTTTCACCATAATTAATTCAAAGAATTATGTCTTGTGTTTATTATACCAAATTATCCTCCATACTCTTTATTTATTTAGGTATTGCTTATAACAGTTTTTGAATCATGCCAAAGACAACTGTCCAAAAATGTTAAGCATCTATGCTATTCTTAGCAATAGATGTTTGGATGTAAACTTGTCAAAGGATCTGTGTTCTAATGATCAAGTCGGTTTTCTGATGACTGAGATCATTCACTTTCTCCATGGGGTAAGCAGCCACTAAGATGGCCCCAGTGATCCTCCCTCCTAGCATTAACACCCTTGTGCAATCCCGTCCTCTTGACCGAGAGGACTTAAATTGACTCTTTTCTGATGAATTGGATATAAGGAGAAGCGCTAGGTCATCAGTACTGACATTAGTCATAGCTATTTATAAAGTCCATGGCTTCTGTATTGAATGTTCCCCCTCCCTCTTTATTATTTTGCTTCTTCTGTGGGAAGTTAGATTTTGCATCCTGAAGACAGCCTGTTGAGGGTCCTTCATGACCAAGCTCTGAAACAGATCTAAACCCTGCCAACATCTATGCCTTGTGATTTTGTACACTGATCTGAGAAATAAGAGCCTTGTGAGAGAATCTAGAAGTGGCCCTCTCTCAGTTGACCCTTGAAATGAGAGCAATCATCCTAGTTCATTTGGGCTGTTATAACAAAATGCCATAAACGGGGTTGCTTGCGAACAATGGAAATGTATTTCTCACCGTCCTGGAGGCTGAATCCAGGATCAAGGTACCAACATGGTCAGAACCGGTAAGGGTGCTTCTCAAGGTTGTAGACTGCCCACGTCTTGCCCACGTCTCTAAGCCTCAGAAAATATGAGATAATAAACTTTAATTGTCATCATATCCATGATTATCTTCTAGTTATATGTTACCTAAGGCAAACTTTACTCATCACTATAAAGTTCTTTCCTCTGTCCCTCAATTCTCTCCTTGCTTTTCTAACTATAATCAGACTTGACTACAGGAATTGACATTCTCACCAGTCAGAGAGAAAAAAAAATACTGAACTTGAGAAGAAATGTTACTTTACATTGTGGTAAATCTGTTAAATAGCCAAGTTAATATATAAAATGTTTAATATATGCTAATTTTGTCCTAAAATACTTAGTCTTTTAAAAATGTGAATCTCCTAAATCATTTGCCCGACTTTGGTCTGAACTGATAAAATTAAGACCACCAAGTCAGAGTGACCACTACAGCCCTCTGGCATAAAGGTCACTTAGAGGAGACTCAGTTCACATGGAGGCTGCCTCAAAAGGACAGCAGTAGACCACTGGTCAGAGGCAGAAGCCTTGATCTTCATGGCTGCTAGCCTTACATTCCCAGCTTATACCAATGCCCTTTGAAATACCACATTTTGATCTATGTGGTCCATCCACAAAGCTGAAGTTTTAATTGGTTGAAGTCCATTGAGATCAATCCTCACTCATGGGCCTTGCTACATTATGGCTCTGATACCAGGAACCTCTAGCATCATTGATCTTTTTATTTGTATAAAAGGAGAAATCTTTCAACATTATTTATATAACTTGCACCTCCATGGCTCAAAGCAGCAGCCTGCAGCCTCAGCCTTCCACCAATCTTTCATAGCCTTCGTGTGAGCACGGGAACTTCGACATTTTCATCTCTACCACTTTCTCATAAGCTTCAAGGTGCATTTTTATATAGACATATGCAGACAAATATATATGCTCACACACATACACACAAATATAAGAATTTTCTCCTTTTTTCTACTTGTATGCAGTATAATAATGAAATGATAGTCAATACAAGAATTAAAATAAATTACTTTTTCCCCTTATGTTAAAATATACAAAAGGAGGACCTTTACTGTAGACTAAAATAAATCAATTCTGGTCTGGCATGGTGGCACACACCTGTAGTCCCAGTACTTGAGAGGCAGAGACAGGGGTATCGATACGCAGGTTGTAGGACAGCCTCAGCAACTTGTCCAGACCCTTAGCAACTTAGCAAGACCATGTTTCAAAATAAAAAAAATAAAAAGGACTGAGGTAGAATGTCCCTATATTCAATCCCCAGTGCCAAAAAACAAATAAATGAATAAATAAATACTGTTTTGTATCCCTATGAAAATCAGCAATAGAAACACATATACACATATTTTTCTCCTTACAGAACAGTTAGTAACAAAATTTTTCTATTTACCCAGGTATTTTCATAAGCAAATCATCTTTAGTGTTCTGTAACAACACTCACTAAAGTGTATTTTTTGGATTATTGCTTTGCTAGGTGTTGGTATATTATACGTTAATAATTCTCAGGTCATGAATGTTTTGAAAATGCCATGTTAAACAAAGTGAAATAAATTTTGTCACCTCAGGAAAGACCAAATTTTAATATGCATATATTAAATGAATATACATATGTTGAAATTGAGATAAGTATATAAAATTAAGTTATGAATATGCAGTGGGAACTATAAGACACAGCATTACTCAAAAACCTGGTAAGGAACTATTTTTTTCAGATAATGAATCATATTTGGGGAAAGAAAAAAAGAAAAGAAAGAAGGAATAAAAATTGGGAGTGCATGTATTATTTTTCCAATGGATTAAAAGAAATGCAAAATAAGGTAATACTCTGGCTAGAATTTATCCAGTATGTTTTGTACTTTTACATATATTTTATCTATCACAGACAACCATCTCAGAGAGATATTTAGGGTCAAAGTAGATAGTTGGTGATCGATATCTGACCTCAACAAGGAGAGGTCAGATTTGAGTGATACACTTCAATGAGCTTTTATCAGTAGCCTTAGGATGGGAGCAGGTTTTAATTAGACACTTTGAATATAATCATGACATTTATGTCTTAAAAGAATGAGACAATGGTTTATTAGAATACTTTCTTACATAACAAAGTGTTTAAAATTTCTTTGTTTTTTTTTTTTGCGGTACCGGGGATTGAACCCAGGGGTGTTCTACCTCCGCGCTACGCCCCCGGCCCTATTTTTTATACTTTATATTGAAACTGGGTCTCACGAAGTTGCGGAGGGCCTCACTAAGTAGAGAGAGAGAGAAAGAGAGAGAGAGAGAGAGAGAGAGCAAGAGAGCTGAGGCTGGCCGCAAACCTGGATCCTCCGGTCTCTGCCTCCCAAAGTACTGGGATTACAAGCCACCATGCCCGGCTTAAAATTTCTTGATGTAAGATTTCTTGATGAATTAGATCTTGTAGGTGAATATTAATAAGTACACAATAGGTGATCGATAGTTGTTTAACAAAAATGATCAAAATCCTGACAATGTTCCTCTATTCCTTTCTCTATTGATCTTGTCTCTTGAACATTTCTTCAGTCTCAGTATCACTTCCATTGACCAAGTTCATCTTTTTTTATACTTTTATTGAGGAATTATAATTATACATCATCCTGAGGTAAAGAGTGATTGGAATATACATGCACGCAATGCCTGATGCATTTCCCTCCGGATCCCACCTCCCTTCCTCCCCTTCCCTATATATATCATTGTTTGATATTGGTAATTTCATACATGGCATTATTTAAACTGTTATCTTCTTTATGTCTCTATACCCCTCTTCCCTCTCCTGAACCTCCTCTGTAGCTCCATTGGAGTCTCTGCTCCTTTATCTGAGGTCTCTTTTGTTTTCCAATTTCTATCTAGCTTCCACATATGAGAAAAACAACATATCTCTCCTTTTTTTTTTTAACTTTCCACCTTTCTCACTTCCTTTAATTTCTTTTTTCTTTTCTTTTCTTTTTTTTTTTTTGGAATGGAGATTAAACCCAGGGGCATTCTACCTCTGAGCTACACCCCAGCTCCCACTTTTTAAAATTTTGAAACAAGGTCTCATTAAGTTTCTGAGGGTCTCCCTAAATTGCTGAGGCTGATCTCAAACCTATGATCTTCCTATCTCAGCCACCCAAGTCCTCGAATTATAGGCATGTGCTACCATGCCCAGCTTCACATCCTTTAATTTATGACCTATGCTGCTGTCCCTATGTCTCTTGCATATAGGTTTATCCTCTATATTTCATTTTGTAATTTATCACCAATTGTTTTTTTTCTAAAATGAAAATCTGCAGTGACTGTTAACTGCAAGATAAAGTCTAAACATTCACAGTGAATGTATATGTTTTTATACTTCGGCTACCTCATCACTTTGTGTGTTAACACTTGCTCTTCTATTACCTAAAACCCTCTATCCTTTTGATAGTTTCTTAGATCCTCTTAAAAAAGTCAAGTTTTCTAGAAAAAATGAAAAAAAAACTCTTTATGTTGTACATTTTACCTTTTTAACATGCTTGTTTTTAATAGAAACCCTTGTTTAAATTCTCAAGGGCATTTCCATATTATTTCATGTTCTTTGGAAGAACTTTTAAATATCCTCAATAAATTTAAATTATAAATAGTTCTCATATTTCTAGGAAATAAAATGAAAATATTAACAATTTCTCCCACCTAAAAGACATGGGAGAATTAGAAAACAGCAAGACTTGAAGTGCTTAATGAAGATTATGAAATGTGAAATACCAAGTTAAGTGGTTCTTAATAATAATTATAACTAACACAGTGTGTTTGCAATTGATATTTTATTGTGCTATAAATTTTGCAAAACACTTTCCTGCATAAATTTTTAAGTATGCCTTTAAACCATTTGCTGAAAGGCCTTGTATTTAAACTATTTTCTAAGAAGGATTTGCAGGTTTGAAGTTACACAAAGCAGTTACACCCATCAGTCAGAAAAACAAAAACACTGAAAACCAATCAAACAGAAAACAATGATTTTTATACTGGCAGCACTACTCCTGACACTTCATTTTCCTATTCAGTTACCAAGGCTTAGATTTCTCTTGGGCTGATCAAAATATATGTGCACACAATTTTCTTGAAATAATTAATCAAGAAGAAGGGTGGTGGTCAAGTAAGAGACATTATTTAGTATTGTAAGAATGTCAAGCACCTGGAGGCATGACAGAATTTCTACATGGTATTAAGCAGGTGATAATCCTTGGTTACATCCAACATACAAGTCTGTCAATGGCCAGCATTATGATTTCCTGGTGAAGACAAGATCAGGGTCTTTTGTCTTTATTTAAAACATCATTGCTTGGCTTGCCTTCTCTAAAGTGGAACATCCTTCAGGGCTACATTTCCATATATTTTTCCTTCAAAATTATAGTAAAAGAGCAGGTGCACTTTTACATATATTTATACCTTTGAGCTCCTCTTGCTGGAGCTGCCACCTTCCAGTAATTCACCAAAATGACTAACACAAAGGAAGAGCGGGGAGGCGCCTGTTCCATATTCTCTAAGCTGTCTAGAAAACGTGGAATTGTTCCTTTGGCTCATAGATATAAATATACAAGAAAATTAGCATTCTAGACAATACAATGGGTACTGTTCCAAAAAGGACTATCCCATCAATGGTATCATGACAAAATTAGGAGAGTGCATAGTGTTACCCAGCATGCTGTTAGCAAGGTTGCAAACAAAGCTAAAGGCAAGTTTCTTTTATTTTTGTTTTTCTCATACTGAGAATTGAACCCAGAGGACATTCTATCTCTGAGCTAGATCCCTGGACCTATTTTAATTTTTATTTTGAAATAAGGTCTTACTATGTTGCTGAGGCCCTCGCTAAGTTTCTGAGGCTGGCTTCAAACCTGCAATCCTCCTATCTCAACCTCCCAAGTACTGTGATTACAGGCATGTGCCACTACACCTAGCTTAAAGGCAAGTTTCTTGCCAAGACAATTAATAGAAGTATTGAAAATATTTAGCACTGTGTATGATAGGATAGTTTCCTAAAATGTATGAAGAAAAATAATCAGAAAAAGAAGGAAGCTGAAGAGCAAAGAACCTGGATTCACCTGAAGAGAGCCAGTGGAAAGGAGCCTGGGATGCTAGAACCTATTCTGTATGAGTTCATGGCATAATAGGTACCAAATATGGATAAACTTCTCAATTATTATTAATTATTAAGTCAGTCCTGTGGTTTTACTCTTAATTGAAGTATCTCAAAGCATTATTCAAAGAAAACTTTGTGCCCTAATTCATTGGGTGATGTTTTTAGTATTAAAATTTTTAATATTAGTGGTATTACATTTTTAATAAAGGGAGTTTCTTGCTGAAAAAAACCCTTGAGCTAATTTCTGGTCTTCATAGAGGAGTATGATTCAAACATTTAGCTTTATTTTTGTTAAACAAGACGCCAAAAGGGGGTTGAACAGGGCAGATATAATTTTCTTCAAATAATTTTTCTCTCCTATGTTTATAGACACTTTCTTTGTCTTAGCTGTTTATTTCTCTTTCACATGTTTTTATTAATATCCATTTTCTCCACTAATCGCCACTGATATATATATATATATATATATATATATATATATATATATATATATTTTTTTTTTTTTTTTTAAGATCAACTTCGATACTATTATTTACCTAGTCTTGGAGGTAAGGAAAGTGTGATAAGGAAACATAATTAGAGAGATGAAAAAGATCAACTAGAGAACAAGGATCAGGGTCAAAGAGGCAAGCGGTATTATAGAGACAAAATTGTAGAGATAGAGCTAAATGGTTTTCTCCCTTATGGAAATATAATTCAATTCACCATTAATAACTTACTGTTCCATCTACTTCATACGCACTTCTAGATGGATGCTGGGTTAGCTCTTTCTCATAAATTAGAGCTCAGCTCATGTATTACTTCCTTCTAGAGACTTCTCTTGATATCCCAAGATAAAACACTGCTCCTCTACTGTCTCAGCCTCCCAAGTACTGGGATTACAAGCGTGTGCCAGCATTCCTGGCTAAGAAACATCATTTACCTGGACAAAAACACCATGTGCAAGACATAGGAATAATAATTAACCTTAAATACTATTAAATTATTTGTTTTATACTGCCCACATCTAATTTCTTTCATGCAACAATGCCATTTGAAATTACTCTCCTTAATTTTGTTTATTTATTTATTTATTTATTTTGGTACTGGAGATTGAGCCCAAGGGTATTTTACCTCCAAGATAAACCCCCAGATCTTTTCATTTTGAAACAGATCTTGCCATGCTGCTGAGGGTCTCACTAAGTTCCTGAGTCTAGCTTTGAACCTGAGATCATCCTGTCGCCTGACTTCCTTCTGAATTTTTTTTTTATAGCTAAACATGCAGCCAGACTCTTACCACCATGGCTTCCTGAAAGAACTGGAGTTGAAGGCATCACTTGTCTTTGTGCTGAAATGTGGCAATCAATATGACTATGTCCAGTGAAGTGCTGTCTTTCTGACAGGACAGATGAGGCAGGTACATTGCAGGCAGCATTTGTAGACTGAGTGGGCTGTGGTTTCTACAGCAGGGATTTGTCAGGTGAGGCTGGATTTCATTTGAGAAGCCTTAAGCATGTTTTCTTGAAGATGTTTACATGGCCTGGAATATGTGTTTCTCACTAGTGCCCCAGGCCAGCAAATACACATTGCTTTCTCTCACCTTTTGATTTAGAAGGAAACTGTCAATTCATCACTATCTCCGTATGATAAATACTCTGCCTAGGAACCATTTTATTCCACTGGGTATTTAGATAGTGAAAGGGAAGCAGCTATGTATTAAATTTTAATATTGGGGAAGGAGAAGTGGCACATTTTTCCTATTGACTATTTTGACGCTGCCTTGTGTGTTCATGACTCTGAATGTGTGTTTGTGCGTTAGTATGTTAGTGTGTGTGTGTGCTCATATGATTCTTCTTGACCTTTTTTTTCCTTTTCTTTTATTGTCTTATTGACAAGAACCTGGACCCTTCCAGACTGCACAGTGTTGAAGTAGAGAGCAATCCATTTGGACAAAGCTGATGTGAAAGATAATTGACAGTCGGAAACTACAAGTAGAAAAGAAAAAAGGAATACGGATGGTAAATTAATAGAGATATGAGAATTATTAGAAAAATTAAGACACACTGATGACAAGTAGACTGATCTACTAAAAAACAAGACAAATGTAAATTGGAATTAACATTTTCTTGATTTCTATTAAGGCCATATCTGCAGCCAAAGACTATATAGATGCCATATAGAAGCAGAGGGCACCATTTATACTCAGAATATATAATTTTACCTTTGGAAGTTAAGAATGACACTATGACCATCAATGGCTTTTTAGAAAATTCTACAAAATTTAAAAATGATAAAAATCCTATAAAATTCTACAAAGTATGATGATATAGTAAATATTGGGTTAATAGTTTCATTAAAATCTTTTCCCAATGTGTATATAATCTTATATATGCTTAGGTACATGGAATTTGTTGCATATGTGCCTAAATGAACTAAGAAAATTCTAAATCCAGTTGCCATTGAACATTTTGGTTTACCTTCTGTTATGCAGATTGAATAATTTATTAGAAAAATATTTTAAGATATCAACTTTTAGTAACATTTCAGACTTATTGAAGATATTTTCTTATAAAAGACAACATTGTAGAAAAAGGTAACTTGAGCAATGATGTTTTGTGCTAATTCTTGCCTCTATCATTTCAACACAAATAATAAAGCAGGGCAAACAATTAGCCAAACTATTGCGTTTGGTTTAATGAGCTCATAACTTGGATTATGAACATTATATTCAGAATACATCCAATTTGAGAGAATTTGTTAAATTATGGATGACTACTTCATTATGAAAATTTTACAAATTTAACCATAAATCATTTGCATTTACTTAAAAATATTATGTAATTATTTCAAATCTTATAGAAACGATAAAACATTGAAAATATCAGAAATATTTCCTGGATTCAGATGAAACAACACATATCTTCCAAATTGTCAAAAAAAAAAAAAAAGACAAAAGAAAAATTTGCAGGATAGCCAGGCATGGTGGTACACACCTTTAATTCCAGTACTTGGGAGGATGAGCTAGGAGGATCACAGGTCTGAGGCCAGCCTCAGCAACTTAGTGAGGTCTTCAGCAACTTAGCAAAAGCCTGTTTCAAAATAAAAAAATGAAAGGGGCTGAATGTTCAGAGGTAGAATGCCCCAAGGTTCAATCACCAGTACCAAAAAAAAAAAAAAAGACTTGCAGGGTAAAGTTCAGAACAGTACTTAATTGTCTTTTTGTTTATTCATTTGTTAAATCCTTTATTCATTTACCATTTCATTGTGCTTTTTAACAGAACATTTGGTTAGTTGATTGTATTAATTAGTTTATTTTGTCCGTTAAGAACATCCTGACTGCTCTGGGCCAAATTTTTCCATGACTTACTTTATAATAGAGATCACATAGAAGAAAACGTGTTGTAATGCAAGGATACGAGGGTAGTTACTAGTCTGCATTCATCTACATTGTAAAATGAACAGCATTTGTCATTTGGGATGCCAGTTTTACTTTCTGAATGTTTTCTCTTCTTTTGTCCATATTTTCTTAATTTACTGAAAAACCTCAAACCTATGTGTTCTTCTGTTCTTTTGTCACTTTATGTATGGAAAGTGTTCAACTCATTAGATTGCTATGATTTTGTCTTGTAACATCTTTTCCTATTAAGAGAAAAATCAAGTTTTAAGTACATAGTGGATAAGAAATTTAGGGAGCTGTGGTGTGATATTGGTGGAGTATATATTTCACAGAAGAAAACATAAAAAAACTTAGCATTTATTGAATGGTGTTATTATGTGCCTGTTACTCTGCAAACCTATTTATACATTTTATTTATTTAGTGGTCAAAAAATCCCATGAATTGAAAATTATCATCTTATTATGTTTTATTATTAATTTTTAAAGTTTGGCTAATGAGGCCTAAACATTTTCTACCTGAGATGGCTGGCTGCAAAGTATTTGACTACTTATTATTATAATAAATCCAGAGCCGGGCATGGTGGCACACGCTTGTAATCCCAGTACTTTGGGAGGCGGAGACCGGAGGATCCGGGTTCGCGGCCAGCTTCAGCTCTCTCCCTCTCTCTCTCTCTCTCTCTACTTAACGAGGCCCTCTGCAACTTCGTGAGACCCGGTTTCAAAATAAAGTATAAAAAATAGGGCTGGGGCTGTAGCGCGGAGGTAGAACGCCCCTGGGTTCAATCCCCGGTACCGCAAAAAAAAAATAATAAATCCAGTTTCCATTCACTCAGTTTTTCACTGTAATGGTGCACAATTTGTGTATAGTTGTCATATGATTCTCTTCACTTTGACATACAGGAATTGGTTTTTGGGGAATTGGCACACGAATTTTGATATGCTGTTACCACAAGTAATAAACTATCCTTCATCTCTGACCCAGGAGTCTCATGTCTTCTACCAACATCCATGAAACTGTGGAATGCTAACTTCTTAGATTCCAAGTAAAGTAAAATCTTAGACCCTTTATAGTTCTTGGCAATGATTTAATTGGTGGTACATAAAGTAATAGTATATAAAATAATGGTATATTGTAGTGGTACATGAAATAATGGTATATTTGAAAATTGTTGGCTTAAATTGTTAGATTCAATGACATATGGTGTCTGATATATATATTTCTGCATTTTTAAAGTATAGAATCAATTGCATCCATACTTTAAAAAAAACTTATAAAAGTCTCAAGTTCCTATAGCATGGAGCTGAACAGACCATGGTATATCATCTGAATATATTCTCTTCATATTAAAGCTAGAGAAGCTTAGTTTACCTTTAATCATAATCCCTATTAATTTTTATTAGAGCTATTTTGGAAAGCATTTGATACTAACCACATAACCAATTCATAGTTTTATTCTCATTTTCTATTTCTACCTTGTAAAATGTCCTAAGAAACTTCCTTGGAGGAGATTCGTTTGGCTTCAGAAATTTTAGTTTATAATACTGTCTTATTTTTTCTTGGTTTAATTAAATCAGAAAACTTTTTTTTTAACTTTAGAGAAGGGAAAAACTCTGAAATGGTCAAGACATTTCTGCCTTATAATTACATATTATCTCCTTATAGAAAAGCAGCATGGGGAAACAAATCATAATTATAAGATTTTGTGGTAGAATAGACTTAGACTAAATAATATTATTTTGTTGTTTATAAGCATCTGACTAAAAAAACAAAACCAATATACAAAACACATTTCTCCACCATGGGCCGTGGCCCAGTGTATTATTTGCCTCATTGGTTTAAGCCTATCTTGATGGTTTTATTCTCCAAGACAATTGCTTTAGTTTTCTGTAAGGAAATATTCTGCCTTTTGAGATTTGAGATATAGGCTGAGGATTTCTGAACAAGGGCCACACACTTCCTGTGAGCATTGTTTCGAACAGTCACTTGAAGATGGCCAAACAGGTGGAAGCTGTCTCCAAGTTTATGCAGAAATAGCCTGCAGAAAAGGCCAAAATTCTGAGAGACAGCAATGTGGAGAGATTAAATCTACAGAATCAGCAGACCCCAATTCTGCCACTCTAGGCTTAGCAGATAACTTTCCTGAGCTCACATTTTGTTCCTTTTTTGCCTTCTTTCCCTGGTAGGCATTTAATGTGTTGGTGGGATGGGCTTGGTCTGAGCGGAGGACCTGTAGCATTGACTGGACCATCACTGTTTCTTATCACAGTTCTTCTCATTAGTTTTCAGTCTAATTTAATTTTTCCCAGCAGAGAGGAGAGAAATCAGTTTTCTTAATGTATAATCACTAATCTTTTTCTTTTCCTTCTGACACCAGGTATAGAATTCTTTTAATATTAGAGATTACAATAGACTTACTTTTTTTCTCTCAGAGGTCCTAATGAGGTACAGGGAAAGAACATTCAATGAAAATGAACGTGAACCAGTCTGGGATATAACAAAATTCTTACTGCCACAAAAGAATACTGCATCGTATTTCTACATATGTAATTAGCTACTATACTTTCTTATTATTTGTAGTCATTTAATCACTATTTCTTTGAACAAACTATGGCCTTCTGCATTAATTATTCTGTTCTATGTAATTTCTGTTAGTTCTTAAAGATTTTATCATGCATCTTTACTTTAATAAATGATCATTACATGAATTTTATAGTAGTCAATCAGAAATATTGAAATTCATAGTTTTTAGGCCATCACTCTTAATGGACTTATCTGAGCTTTTTTCTGTTTTATACTTTAATATTTGGGAATTGGGGGAGGGCTAATTGACTGATGTATGTATGTATACTTCTACCACCCTGAAACCCATCAAGATATATGATTACAATGCACCAATAAAAAAAAGTTACCTGTGTGTGGGGGGAATATTTGTTCTTATTGATTACCATAGAAGCACTTCATGTAAAAAAGAATTTCCCCACATATTCCATGCCAGCTGAATTGTTCTGTAGGGAATAATTCTCTTTCATAATCATAAAATATCTCAAAAGATAGTATTGTACTATGTCCTTCTAAAGAGTCTTTGAAGCATAATATTTTCATGATCACATATAATTTCCTGAAGCCTTTTCATAAAAACCTAAATGCTAGTTTTTTAATCTCATTTACTTGATGCAATTTATTGCATTTATATCGCAGATATTTTCTTTCAGAAAGTTTATTTTTAAAATGTAAAGAGTTATAGGATTCAATATAACTTCCAAGCCATTGATTGAGCTATTGCAGATAACAACATATTCTCCAACTGTGACCTCCTGTGTTACTTTCAAAGTAAGATCATTTCAGTCATTTGAATATGAAGCAAGAACGACTTCTGCAAGATAGAGCTAAAGCTCAGGATGTGGGTGTGGCAATGAATCCAGCGTTCCACCAGAATATGTTAAATATTTCAAATATTAGAAATCTGTATACAGGTCATCTAAGATTCCAGCAGACTTAGAAAAATGATTTCGACCTAGAACTTTGTTCTAGATCCAAGAAGCTGTCACCATTATTATTTAACATCTTTTGTAAAGTATTGCCAATAAGTTCTGTAATAAGATTATATACAATGAGTAGTAAAATTTGTGAGGGGATGTCATTATTTGGAATACTATAGCTATTATGTTTGTTGAAATTATATCTCAGCCAAGTGTCTTGAAAAAAATGGCTTAGATTAAATGGGAGTTTATTATTTTATTAACATAAAAGAATATTGGTGGAGGGAAGTTCAGTGCTGGTATAAATTTTCCTCAGGTAGGGAGGCCCCTTTTTAGTTTTGTTCCATCTTCCGTAGGATATGATTGTTTATTCATGTTTTCAAGTTAGCTACTGTGCCCCAATTACTATTACCTATTCTAGGCAATAAGGGACAGGACAAAGGTAACAGTAATAACACTTAAAAAAAATGAAACTGGGCATGGTGGCATATACCTGTAATCCCAGTACTTGGGAGACTGAGACAGGAGGATCCCAGGTTCAAGAATGAGAGCTGTGTGCATATATGTTAACATCAAATAGATATTCATTGCAATGTAAGACTTGGTGCAATCCAGTACACCAAGAAAAGCACATTTAAAAAAAATAAAAAAAAGAAAGAATGAGCTCAGCAAGTAGCAAGACTTTCAACAACCTAGTGAGACCCTGTTTAAAAAAAAATTAAGAAGGGCTGCTGGTATAGCTCACAGGTAGAATGCTCCTGGGTTCAATCCTCAGAACCCCCCAACCCCGCCAAAAAAAGAGAGAAGAAAGGTCACAGCTAGGTGTGCATGTCTTGTTGTCCTGCTGGAAAGTCTACCTAAGAGCTCTTAAGAACTTCTACTTGCTATCAAAAAAGTTAAAATTGATTAAAACTTACACAAACCATTGCAGACCGTACATGATGCTATCTGCAGTTGACGGAAATGTAAATACATGTAAAGATAAAGTATTAAATCACAACTACATAAAGTTAACTAAAGAACATGCTGTACTTCTGTAATAATTTTGTAGCTGCCTTCTGTTGCTCTTGTGGTGAGCTCCTGTTAGGAGGATCTGTATAAAACACTGTGTGATGCTAATCATCTCTGTGTGAGCAATTCATCTCCCCAGTAAATTGTGTGAAAAGTGACTGATTTCTCATGGTCCTCAAGTAATTTTCACTATGAATAATACATATAACAAACAAACTATGTGTTAGTCAAGTGTATAGGTTATCATAAGGCTTCTAGTCAACAGCAGGCTATTAGTAGTTAACTTATGGGTGAATCAATAGTTACATGTGAACTTTTGATTGCTCAGGTCAAAATTTTGAACCCCTGGGTTCAATCCCCAGTAA